>JAXGGA010005683.1:0-76075 GCA_038373865.1 Uloborus plumipes
CATTTATGGCAATAACAAAGCCTGGCTTTCGATTTTTTCCAGGTGGGACAAGGACTTGAAACTACCACCCGTGCATGTCATCTTTAAAGATTATAAATTAAGTTTTAGTTGAAGGGAAAAAATGAAATAAGTAAAATTTTCAAAATACAAGATAAGTTCAATTCAGAGAAATTCTTTTTGGTTATTTTATGGCTTTGAAGGTTAGATAAAATACCAAAAGTTACAAGTCCTAATGACGTAATTATAGTATGCCTTTGGAGACATCACAGTAAAGACCACGCTTGCTTCGAAAGTGGAGTTTTTAAAAAAGGCAGTTACTTTAATCTTAGGTTTCGTGGTGTTAAGAGTTAGATTCAGACTCATCCACGGTGGTGCATTTAAACTTGACGCAATTCTAGGCAAGTTTTTATAACATAACAAAGGAGAAACTCTTCATGAAATGTTTTCAAAATTGAAAGTTATTTTAAGGCTAATTTTAGTCACCCCCTATTAGGAGGTCAAAGCTACTTCTGGTGTTCTCTGAAATTGAAGTCTTAAAAACCTGAATTTAAATTATTTCTGTTGAGATTGAGGGAATGGTAAAGGTTCGGGAGTTTTCTCCGGAAATTTTTTCACATTTTACTCTGAAAAACGCAACCATGAACTACCTTTAGTTAACGATGCTCTTACAACACAAAAAGTCGGTCAAGTCTGGTGGCTCTCTTCTAGAAATTTTCAGAAACCGACTTCCTAAAAATGCAATTTTAGGCTCTTTTTGGTCATGATTGAGGAAAGAGTTGGCTGGTAGTTCGAGATTCCCTCCCGTAATCATTTTTGAAAAAATCGTTAAGCTTTTTTTTAAATGATGGTTTCCATAGCTCTTCGACACAAATGTCTAAAAACAAAATTTTTAAGCTATGTGTGGTTATGCTACTGAACGTGGTGGGTGGTTCTGGATCCTTATCCCGGAAGTTTTTTAAAAGTGACGTTTTCAAAACCCAATTTTAAGCTATTTTTTCTTCAAAAGTTAGGGGAGCAAGAAGAGATGAGGAATTGAGGACTCTTTCTTGAGCCATTTTTAAATGGTCATCAATAAAACACAATTTTAAGGATATTTTAGATTGTTATGCTATGAAAGCGGAAACCCACCTCCAAATTTTTTTTTTTTAAATTTAAGTGCTATTGGCGAATTTTGGCTATATTTGAGGACGTTAGGAGAAGGATCAGGGTTCTGGAGATAACCCCAGATTTTTTTTTTAAAGCTATTCTTACCGATCTATGGGAAAAGGGTTTCCTATCGCCCCCGGCCAAAACATTTTCTCTCAAACAAATTTTAAAATACCCACCGCCCCCTTACCGTCCAAAATATGTCCACCGCCCCCCTGCCGCCCAAAAGAGGCTCACCGCCCCTCAACATCGTCCCACCGCCCACCGGGGGGCGGTATCGCCCCCGTTGAGAACCACTGCTGTAGAAAATTTACAATGAACAGAAATGAACTTCTTTTAATATTTACGTTTTTACTATTTAGTGTTAATAAAACCTTACAGGAATAAAACTAAGCATACGTTTATTGAGAAATTGTTTATTGAGAAATTGTTGTTGTTTTCTAACTTTAATAATAATTTTGTTTTCAATATCTTTTTAATAAGGTAGTATTTAGTTGTACTTTATAAACACAGTTTTTTACATTTTCTGCCTTACAAACTGAATAGAAAATCAATAATCCATATTTCTGATATACAAGACGAGTTATCCCCCCAAAAAAAAGACAGAAAAATTGCACCAACCCTGGGTTTATTGAAGCTATAGAAAAGAGTTTTTTTTTTTGAAACTTTGTTCTATAATGAAGGAACAACTGGTCAAATTTTTATTTCCGTGCGGTTTTTGTGATACAATTATTAGAGTTAGTTTTTCTGAAAAGTATTTGCACCAGGCATACGAATTTGGATGTTGTCACCCCCAAAAATAATGCAGGGGACTACTAAAGTTACAACAAATGGCTTCGCTAAAATTCCCATATCTTCATTATTTCTTGATTTATAACCGGTTTTCAAACCTTAAAATTATTAAATCCACCTCATAACATTATGAGGCATAAAAGTCTCAATTCAAATTGTTGACACGTGTTTCTAAGCTATTAAAAGCTCTTTTTTCAATGTAAAAGATGAGAGTTTATGAACGTAAAGTCTACCGGTAAGGATGTTTTTTTCATTGAATGGGGCTCCTTGTCATCAATCCGGTCATTTGGGCAATCGGGTAGATATGGGTATTTTAGCGAATCCATTTTTTGTAACTTTAGTCGCCCCCCTGCACTATTTTTGGGGGTGGTTACATCCGAATTCGTACTCCTGGTGCCAATACCTTTCAGAAAAACTAACTCCCATAATTATATTACAAAATTCTCATGGAGAACCAGTTGCTCCCAGACTACCAGCTGAAGTTTTACAGCCGTTCAAGAAAACAACGAGTGAGCACGGCTCGGCGTCGAAAAAAATGTCGCCAAGCCGAAAGGTAGCCAACCTACAGAATTATACTGAAACCGTTCCGTAAAATATTTTCCGGAGCTACAGTTCAATTTATTTTAGTGTTCAGCGTAAAATAAAATTGTCGACCATGTTTCGTCCATTATTTTACGAAATTCACCCTCTAAATTACCGTCTATAATGAATTTTACAACTCATCAAACCCATATTTACTGCAGCAAAACCATTGCTTTTACGTGGAAAATCGAGTAGACAAGATTATAGCGGAGCAACATGTTTACATTTTCCTTGTCTATGATTGGTTCCTAGTTGCTGGACGATGCAACGATAAAAGAAGCATATTCCTTCGCAAAGATGATACAGTTCCTCATTTAATTTCAATTTTCGAACTTATTTGCAGGAGTTAGTTCCAGAACTTTTTTTCTCGTAATTTTTAAGCATAATTTTACAAAAAAGTGGTATTTTCTTTCGTGTCAAAATTTTTACTACCAAACTTGATTTTTAGCAATAATTCCGGAGCTGAACGACGAACTAGGTGGTTTATTTAATGCACAAGGCATCTTGAAGGAAAGACAGCAATCCTGACCAAAGTTTGCTAAATGAGCATAAGCCACAAATAATTGATGGAATTGAAAGAAAACACAAAAAAGCTCTAATTGCCAATAATCTTAAGGTAAGGGTATACAAATAAATATTAATATAAAAAAGATAATAACGAATACTTGATGAAAACTTTAAATGATAAATTCAATAAATAAAAAATAATAATAAATTAAAATGCCACAGTCATTAGGGAAAATACATATCCTTTGCGTTTTTGCAATAGTCAAAACTCACAAATGCTAAAAACAAGAAATAGAAATAGAACATCGAACATACTTACAGTTAGATGCTGCAGACTCACCTCAGGCCATGAGGATACCATTGATGTCACTTGATGGTTTGAACTGTTTATCATGCTCTGTGAAAGACAGGATGAAGGGAAAATGTCTCCTATTTCCTTCTTGAATATATCTTCGTAATCGGTGATGAAGTAAGTAACAATTTGATTTGTGAGAGACTGCTCTTTTAGTCCGACAAAATCCTCAGTTACTCTATAAGAAAACAAGAATCATCAACATCAAAGATAGTTAGGCAGAGAATAAATAGGTGAGAGTGGGGATACTTGATCACTCAAGAGACTTGTTCACCTTCTTAGATCTTGAAACTGCATTAGTACAAAAATTTTAATAATGGCAAAATTACCAAGCAGCTATAGTAAGTTTATATCCTCAAGTGTTAAATAGACTGTCCCAAAAAAAATAATTTTCAAAAATCAATGTGCATACCCACTCAAGTTGTGCCAAATGCCATTTTAAAGGTGTGGTAAAAATTTTAGCCAAATATTTCAAGATTAACAGACCTCTCATGAGCACCCAAAATCAATTTTATGCCCTATTTTCGGTACAAAATATGCATGATGCAACAAATATTTAAAGATTTTTTTTTATTGTTTATTCATTAATTTGTACATTTTAAGCATAATATAGTTTAAAGCAGAATGTTTTCTATATTAAATTTTATCAGTTATTGTTAATTTCAGTGTTTTCAGAACTCTGAAACTGTAATTTTTAATCGCCATTTTAGGTAAACGGAACACTGCTATTTTGTTCTCGACTTACTGTAGCTCTAACTTTAAAATTGTGTGTCAACATTTTATATAAAAACTAAAGCTTACATTATATTCATTTTTGATTTAGTTTTAATTTTCTAAATTTTTCAGAAGTAAGTTTAATTTTAATGAATATTTCCTATAGTTAAATAACAGTATATTGACTTTATATTAATTTTCCAATAAGTGGTATGAGAATTCAAAATAGTTTTCACAATATCATATCCACACTGTAATATAGCTGATAGAACAACTTGTTTCAGTTCTTGATATACATAATAACAACCAATTACCAACAAATGGTGAAGCAATGGGCCGGCTATTTCATGATTTAAAGATTAGGAAATTAACATTATCAGAAAGATGCTTACCGACAACACAAAAACCAAATTTTGTGACCAAACTGAAAATGATCTATGAAAAATATGCCAAAATGTATTTAAAAAAACATAGGAGGGCATCCAAGAGGCAATGACAAATCGAAAAGGAGTTCAATGAAGAAATGAAGAAAAAATGTTTGATATTTCTTATGCAGGCAAACAGTGAATATACCATTAAAATGCCTGAAGATTGGAAGTTCCTTCAGGACCAAGTAGGGAAAAGGATGAATTTTATGGGAGGCGAAAACTGACATTTCAAAAACTAGCAAGAAAAGGTAATAAGAGAAATCAAGAAGAGAAAGCAAAAACAGGAGAACAACAAAGTATATTATTTGAGTCTTCAATTGAGGCTGCATCAAGATTGGACATTGAATCAAAAGCAAGCACTTTTGTTATAGTGATTCGAGTTTTTCAAACTAACACCAAAGGGTACAAAGGAGGGCTACAAGGTTAGTGAATGGATTTTCTAATTTAGACTATGATTCCAGACTTAGAATGCTTAACATGTATAGTCTTGAGCAAAGGAGAACCAGGGGGACATGATTCAGTTGTTTAAATTTATCAAAATGAAAGATGTTATAGGGTTAAATTTTTGCACGAAAAACAGGACAATGGGTCATTGTTATAAGCTGTTTAAATCTCAGGCTAACCTGGAAATTCGGAAAAATTACTATTTTAGCAGAGTAGTGGGAATTTGGAATAGTTATACCGGAAGAGGCGGTAAGGAGCAATGGAGTAGATGGCTTTAAGAGGGCCATTGATCTTCATTGGGGTCTATAATTTGACTAGGACCAGCCCTGTTGGGCCCAGAGGTTGTTGCTGGTCTTTGTATTTGTATTTGTATACTCTTGGTGATGCAGATCATGTTCCTGGTTGTATGGTTAATTCCCAGGTGCCTATGACAGGGCAAGATGGATGGCAAAAGGAGTTTACTGCTTGAAGAATTTGTGTTTTCACGAGGAATACAAATTAGCATCTTATGAGATTTTAGCATTAAAAAGAATTCTGTTCGTGACAACAATCTATGCGAAATTGTGGCTCAGTACCCCCAGTAGCTGCAATGTGCCTCATAATGACTTACATCTTCTACAAATACTAGAGCTATACACAGAAATTGATAGTGAAGTGGCTCTTAGAGCACTCATTAAAAACTTTGATAGCTAAGTGAGGATTTGGTATGATTAGCTTTTTTTACAGATCGCGTGCCTCCAAAGGAAAAAGCTGCCATAGTAAAAGCTTTATAGTGTCCAAAAACCAAAAAGGGTCTTAAAAGACTAATCTTTTCAGGATAACATTATCATATTTTGTGAAAGAACGGATTTAGATTCAGCTGTAATGAAACTGGATAATAATTTTCGTAAGTTGATGTTCGTACTTGGGCTGGAAGAAATAAATACAATCAAGCTAAGGGAATAGTGTCTGCATTCAGACCCGTAATTTCAAGTTTTTCCGGGGGGGAGGCAAGGATAAAAGCACAATACAATTTTACCAGAAAACAACAAAAACTATGCCCACTTAAATGTAAATACATTGAGTTCTCAAAGTCGGGGGGGGGGGGCAATTGACCCCCCAGCCCCCCCTTAATGACGGGCCTGTCTGTATTGAAATTAGTAAATGATTGTGCTAAGAAAGCAATTAAATTAGCAAGTGGTTTAAATTTGCAACTTATTAATGACGAGCAACATTGGCTCATTTTTCAAACATTGGAACATTACGAAAAATAAGCAGCATTGGTGTTTAAAATTTTTTTTAAAGTAATTTTAGCAAAAAGTGTATTTGAGATTGTAATTATTGCATATTGTTAAAAGAAAAGTATTGATAGAAATGATTTTGTATTGAGTAAATTTCATAAAACTTTGGAAAAAAAAATAATTACTCAATAAATTAGGTTTTTTAAATATTTAATGGTGTTGAGCTGTCACTTAATAATCTTCAAATAGCTTAAAATTTTGCAAGATAGTTATTTATACCAAATGTCACAATAATGCATGGTATGCCAGTTCAAATTCCAAAATTTTTTTTTCACCATACAATTTTGGGACAGTCTAGTGTTAAATGATTACCGTATTTTTCGGCGTATAAGACGCACCCAATTTTAAGTTAAATCCCCCAATTTTAATTAATCTTAAATTTATGCCATATAAGACGGCGCGTCTTATACGCCGAAAAATATGGTAGTTTTGTATATGCTTTTGAAATCATCTGTCATTGTCAGTTTTCAGGGTTGAGATTATTTTTTTGGATTGTGGATAACAGATGTCACTAGCGCTCTTAAAGAAGCTAAGCAATACATGCATTGTTCTGACAATATGGTATAAGATTCAAAACAATGTTACAAGTGTGAGAATCATCATTTTTTTGACCAAGAAGAATTGATCAGGAATCAAGTGTCTTTTAATATGATTATACACTTAAGTATATGCCATTAATTCAATTTATTGTTTAACACTATTCCCACTGCCTTACAAAATATAGCCTACAGCAAAAATAAATCCTTGACTAATAGCAAAAACTTTAAAAAGCCATCAAATAAAAATAGAACATTTCAAGTACAAAAAATTTACAAAATAAATAAAATATGTACAACAAGGAAAATATGTTAACTCTCTCAAAACTGCTGGGATGATGGAAACTTAGGTTTGGCAAAGTAATTGTTTTATTACATGTCTCATCCCTGATGCAAATTTTTATAAAAAGCCTATAAGTGTTAAAGTTGAATTATACTCATTCAAACAAATTAACAATGAAAAATTCTAAATAAAAGCAATGCTTTTTCTTTTTCTTCTTTTTCTTTTAGAAAATGTTTACTGAAGGACTTTCAATCTTTAAACCACGCTTTTCTCAGATTAACAATAAAAAAACAAACAAAAATAAAATAAACGATAAGAAGTTCAAAATTGAATTATTCAATGAAATTGCACAAAATCGATAGAAATTTTGAAAATTCATTCCCTTTGTCAACAGCATATTTTTTAAGAAAACAGTAAGAAATGTGTTTATTTTTTTTTAATTCAGGAAAATAATTTTTAAGAATAAGTGTTTCTTGTAAAATTAGCTAATTATCACCAACTATACTATGAATGGCCTGGAATTTCCATCTGGATAAAATAAGATATAAAAAGATAGCCAGTATAGATAATTATAAGGACTTTTAAAATTTTTTAGTTGATTTTTGAAACATTTAAGCCTTGAAAATATCACAAGAACAAGAATTAGAGAAGCAAATCTGAACTCTTGGTTTTGAATGGAGCAAGGAAGACAATTTTAGAATATAACACGTGAAAAGAAAAAAACTTGAACAATCCCAACGAGGCAAAACTCTAGAGAATATTTTAAGATGTACCTGAATAAATTGGGACCAAAGACAATTCCCAGTGATGAGGCACTCATTCGGTTCTGTTCTTCCATTTCTGAGACTTGCTTCAAAAAACATGACAGATAGCTGAGGATGTTATAGTTGATGGCTGGCAATTTTTCGACCAATTCCGAGAGGCATGGAATGCTCTCAGATCGATCTTTGTCTGGAAGAGAGTACAATCATTATTAAGATTTCTAATGAACTTAATAAATCTTTCACATTACATCAATTCTCAATAAAATTCAGATTTGTTTTGTTGAATTTATAGTTACCCTCTCTAAAATCATATACAATGAGAGACCTCTATTTGGATTATACAAACAAACAGTTACTAACTTAAAGACATTCTCCGTGGAGACCCACAAGCAAGGGTCCCATCATGTTTATTTTTGTAGACTCATTCCATAAGGGGGGGGGGTCATGTCATAATGACCACAAAGAGACATGATAAATAACATTTTTAGTTATCACAAAAACTTCTAGCCGAAAAATTTGGGAGTACTCCCGTTCAATTACATTTTTTAAAAAGTCATGAAATTAAACAGTAAAATTAATTTTAAAAACTAGGTGTGATGTTCTAAAAATACAGCAATTTTGCTAACATAATGATGATTAATGTCAATAATATTAAATACGATTTGGAAAAAAAGATCATTAATTGAAAAAAAATGGCTGTCCAATATAGCTGAAGTGCCAACTTGATAAAAATGATGATGATTCTAGCTAAGATGCTTAACATTTTAAAGCAAAAGCACAATACATTTGTCAGATCAAAGTAGAAATGTTTCCCTTACAGTTTTTTTTTTAATTGAAAAAAAAAAAATCATACAAGATCTCCCCCCCCCTTTTTTTTTGGCTTTCAAGCCAGTTTAGTGAGCTTGAAAGTTATTTAAGATCACTTTTACAAATGAAATTTAGTGAAACTAGTAAGCTGGTAGATTTTATAATGCAAAATATTACTAATGAACTGAAAAGAGGACTGGTAAGTTTTTTAGTTTTAAACTATCATGTCAAAACCACTATTACGAAAACCTATAGTTATATTGTTATTATAAAAAGTAATAACACAACCAGTATTAGTATTTTTGACCTCTGTATTCAAATGAACCTCTGGTCAACCGTATTAGTACTTTTGAACAAGATTAATGGGATGGTTAATACAAGAATATGGTCACATATTTATGAAACACTTCTTAAAATAATATTGATACAAGCGTGAACTGTCCCTCTGTATAAAGATGGATACTTCGTCCCTCTCCCCTCCTCATTGCTAACAACATTTTACAATAAAATATCAACTCATTGCTGTATTTTATTTCAATTCTTAATATCTATTGCAAAATGCATCTATTGCAAAAAATGCTCTATATTGATTAATGCACAACCGTACAGGTTCACGGGCTTAGGCGTCGTAATTTTAAGAGCACCGTAAACGTAGAAATTGTTTTTTTATTTTCTTCTTCTAAGATTTTTTAAAAGCAAATCTCAGATTGTAGCAATTTTTGGATATCTTAGACTTAGTATTCAACTAGCCAAATCTTACGCAGAACATCTGTCCTCTAGTGGCTATTTTTCAGAGTTACAAACTATATCTTAATGCAAAATAGATGACTATTTTGCAGTGTCAGAAGCTGGCAAGTTTTCGTCTAGGTTAGGATAGCACAGTCAATTTACCGAAAAACAACGAAATTAAAGGACTTTTACATTTTAATGGAAAGGTTTTATTTTTGGTCTGATTTATTTATTTGGCAGATTTTTTACATCCAATAGGAATTCTATTGGTTTTTTTTTCTTTTTGGTTTGATTTATTTATTCGGCAGACTTTTTTACATCCATAGGAATTCTATTTTTCCCCCAGTTCTTTCTACAGCCTAGGATGAAACTTAACTCTGATTACTGTATTCTGAAAGTACAAAAATATACTTAGCAAAAAAGAAATGGCAAACGGCTTCACCTTTGACAGCTTCCAGGAACTGGCAGTGCATGGCCAGGGGGATGATGGGGTCTGGGAGTTCCCTGAGGAAGAGTTTGAGCAGGGCGGCCGCCGATGGAACATCCCCTTCCGTCTCCAGGGGGGCATCCCCGGATCGATCGAAAGAGACGCGAAGACGCTCCACAGAACGGGCATTACCACTGATGCGGAACAGACCCTCGTGGGTCAGGCCTGAAAGCACAAAAGAACTTTCAAGAAAGTTATAGGGGTACAAATTCCACATCTCAAAGCCAGACTTTCATAAATCACTGTCACTAATTTGCAGGAGAGGGTTAAAACTGCTACATACAAAAGTTGGGAATCATGCTCTCAGAGAGCATTAGTAAATAATTCAATTTTTCCCCCCTCTTCAAATGCAAGATCCTTCTCTCCCTTATTACTTCCGGGTAAAGAGCTGAAAAAGTCTGCAAACATAGGAAATATCATGGAATTTTCCAATTTCCGAAAAGTTGAAGGAATTTCTTTAAAACTTTATACAGCTACTGTCCCCCCCCCCCCCATGTGGTGAAAGGGGAGAAATTACGTATGCATAAAAGACCTAAAATGCAGAGTGTATGAATACTTCATAAAAGTTGGAAAGCAAGAAAAGGGCTTGTCACTAATTATCAAGAAATGTTCACAGACCTATACGAAAAATCAAGTACTTTTCCAAAACCCCTAATTGGTAAAATAAGACTTAAGGACTTGAAGGAGTTTCAAGGACCCTGGGAACAATGTAAAACCAGATGTTTGCTTTTCCACCAGATTAATGACAGAAACTTATCCTTTGGGGGTAAGAAAAAGAAAAGCTTTAGGGACATTACTAAGATTTTTAGATTGTTCACACCTTATGCGTGGATAGCTTAAAACCAAGACACAGATTTGATTATAACAGCAATGGAGTCTCTTCACCGCTAGAGGGCCGCACAGTGGATGTCACGTGTCGGCTAGGATCGCTACTCTGTTAGCATGCTTTCGTATTGAGTTTTAACTGGAGGTGGCCGATCAAAATTAGTTTGCTTTGGCTATTTACGTTATTTTTGTAATTAATAATATAGTACTTACATTTAGTTTAATCTGTTTAATTATGATTTAGGTCAGATTGATTTAGTTTTAATCACTTATTTAGAGTTGACTTTTAATGTTTTTTACTTCGTAATATTTGTTATTAGTTTATTTCTTTCTGAATTCTTCTTAGCATGAGAGAGGTGATTTTAGAAAAAAAATTTTAAGTGTCAGTTAAGAGTCTAAAAACAGCATAAAAAGTTGTTTTTAATTTATTTTAAAAAAATGTTCTTTGTAATGAATACGTATTTTAAATTTCTCCTTGTATAGTAAAATGACTTTCTGCTAAAATTGAAATAGACTTTTTCTAAAATATATGCATTTCTATAAACATTATTTTGTATGTGAATACATTGTGCAAATACAATTAAAATACCCATGGTTTTGTGAGAAAAAATATAGGAAGTAATGTGAAACTTCTGTTTTGCTTTCTTTCTTTTCTTTTCTTTCTTTTTTTTTCACTAATCAAATGAGCTTTATAATTTGTTTTCTTTGTCTAGTGTAGAACCATTAAATATATACTCAGTCACATATTTATGCAATATATTTTTAAGAAATTTTAATTCTGCCATTACGAAACTAAGGATATTTAGATTTTATTCATAAAAGTACCATCCAATGAAATAGTGTAAATGTTAAGTGGTATCTAAGTAATGTTTCATGCTACCAAAATTTTTAATCAAATGCATTTTATACTTAGTAATAAACTAGTACAATTGACTTCAATTGCAACCTTAGTGCATCCACAAGCAACACGTTTTGTTAAGAAAAAGAACGGTTCTTCAGTAATGCTTTCAACGCTTCATCCCCGTAGCTTATATCAGCTTCCTAGTTGACACGTGACCTAACGCGACCTGTGACGTTGCGTGAAGGGACTCCATTATACAAGGTTGAAAAATGTGGAAAAAATTACCTGTCTTTTGGATATACTGACATAATCTTGTGATGATGAAAGGTACAGAATGATCAGATGGGGTCTTTTGCAAGAGGATATCTAGTGGTGTACCGAATGTTTTCAAGTGCAATACAGATGGTTTTTTTCTCATTAAAGGAGAGCTGAGAAATTTCCGCATCTTATCGATGCGGCTCTCTCCAGAAGATTCCTGATGCTGAAAATACAATAAATAAGCAGCTTAATACAATGGATGTCTTTATAACATTCCTGGAAGTAACAATAGCACCTTAAGAAACTCATATTTGTTCTTTAAAATACATATTAATTATTTTCATCTCATTATTAAAAATAAATAAGTTAAAAATATGCCTCACATTTTGCTCATTTGCAACAATACAACTTCAAATTACCTTTGGGGCGACAATCTTCTTTTTTAGAATAGCGACAGACAGAAGTACTAGTGCACCACAAATTACTCTTCTACGGGAAGGAGGGGGGGGCATAACTGATCTTACACATACATAAACTACAACCCAGTGGCAGAAAGTTCTGCAGCTGTCTGCGACATGCTTCGAGAAATTATATCATCTGTCTACAAATTTTGCGGAGAATTTTAATAAATTAGTCACATGCAAAACCAGTATTCTTTTAATAATAATTACAATTTATAGCATTTTGTCTAAAAAGTTCTAAGCTTCATGCAATCTTATTTCTTTTTGTTAACTTTTGGTAGTAGGTTTGGTAGTAGTAATAAAACAATTAAAAGTTTAAAAGAGTTTTTAAAGTTTTTTTCCTATAGTGCAGACAAAAATTGTCTGCAAGAAGATTTCATTGTCTGCGACAATGTCGTCGTGTCACAGTGTTTCTGCCACTAGGAACTACAACACTAGGATTGGTAATATGAGGTCTGTTACAAAAGTAACTAAACATTTTGAACTATATGCCAAGAGATGAGAGCAACAAAAGGTTAGCAACACAAACATTGTTCAGCTTCATTTTCTTTCTAAACACGTTTGAGGATTGTTAAAATCTTGTGTAATTTTCCTGATATTATATTTTTTAGTACAACATGTTTATGGGGTAGTGTGGAATTTTGTATATACTGATTACTGAAGCTATCAAGACGTTTCGCAATGGTTGTGTGAAAAAAATCACAAAAAGCCACCAGAGTTATAGTGAAACAACTCATGGTCACCACAACAATAATACACCCACATTCAGCTTAGTCCATTTGTCCATTTTTTGCCAAAAAAATCAAAAGACTGTCCGCCCTCAGCCTATGTACTCATCAGATCTGGCTCTTTTCAAAATGCTTTTCCAAAATTAAAATTAAGATTAAAAAAAACCGAGTCAGTACAGAGGAGAGGGAAGTACTTTGAATCAGACAAGGAGGAATGATTATTTGTCTAATAATCTATACAGTCTCAAAGATTTAAAACAAAAAGTTTACTTATTTGTTGAACAGGCCTTGTTCAAGCTTGAATAGGCAGGATTTGGTCCCTTACGCTCCCCTAGCTGTGGCCTTAGAAAGATCTAACTTGTAAAATCTAAAGTTTCTAAATCAGAAGGGTTGGTTTTTAGTACTTTAGTTAAAATGCTGTTTATACTGATTTTATATGTCAAGAGATTATGGACTGATTTTATTTGTGTATTTTTTTTTTTTTTTTAATTCTTTAAAACATTAGCACAACGCTTGAACATGGGTACAAGTTAGGCCATGCTTCTAAGACGGAAAATATTTGAGACCCCTCTTCCATGCATACTAAAGAAAATGGAAAAAAAAAAAAAAATACATATATTGTTCATTAACTTGTCTAAACTGGGGGGGGGGGAGCTTAATTTTACTTTTAGTAGCAAGATCATAGTTTTAAGTATAGTAATCGAGAGGGGGGGGGAGGAGGATTTGTCGAGACTTTAGTTCAAAAAACCTATTTTTAGACGATGTTTAGTGATATTAGGATAAGGTGGGGCGATTTTTGACGACGTTTGAGGAGGAGGCACAGAAAATAAAATCCTAAAAACGAAATTGTAGGTCATATTTGATGAAGTTAAGGGAAGGGAATGTACGGGGTCGAAGAGAATCAACACCGACAAAGGAATTATGCCATTGCAGTTCGTTTATTCAGAAAGAGAAAGAAAGGCTTCAATACAAAAGTTTTGGATTGGAATAAGGATTAAAATGTACTTTTAAGAAATCTGATTTTATATTCCCTTCAATTTTGTTTCTTTTGGAAGTAAATATTGAAGGATTGAGATATATTTTTTCCGTCCCATGGTACGTATTGGCGATTTTGTCAAGACGGAAATCCGTCCTGAGACGGAAGGTCTTGCATCCATGCGCTTGAAGCGACCAAATATAGCCTAGAATATTTTAGGAACTTATACTAGGAATAAATTGCCCCAGACCCTCCACTTTGCTAAAACAAATGGCATTTGATGCCTTCTTAAGATGACCCCTTCCAAGACCTGAAACTAGATTCCCCTTTGGTCTGCAGATAATAATATCAATATTACCTGATTAGGAGCCAACATTTTCATAAGCTCAATATCATACAGGGCATGCATCACTCAACAAGGCGACTCCAAACAGCAACCGAAATAAGAGCATCAATTCTACAAGAAAATAAAATATATTTATTTCAACAAACATAAAACAGTATGACTAATTAGATATTCATTTACTTGGAGGACTTCTTCGTTACAATAGATTGCAAATAATAACTTATAGGGAAGGTAGAATTAATATTATCCAAAACAAACTGATGTGAAATACATTAACTTTAGAGATTTTCAGCTCTTCATGTGTTATTACAAAAAATTAATGTTTTGAAAATATCGATGCTTTTGTTGAAACTTCAATATTTTTTAACACTAATGATTTTAAATTATCAATATTTCTTTGTGTTGATTGAAGTTTTATAATAGATATTTAAGAAATAATACAATATCTCCAAGTGATATTGATAGAAAAACATTGATGCTTCAAAATATTGATGTTCAAAACTAAAAAGGCAATTACAGCAAAACCAAAACCCTTGACGAACATTGATTTAGATATATTGATACTTTAAGAAAAAGATCAAAATCAACAGATGGCAGATGTTTCAAAAAATAACATGAAAAAAGTCCAAGTTTTGGAATTTTCAGTTTTTATTTTAGTGACTAGTAATCAATCGAATAAGTAAAAAATCATTTTTCACTCGCTCAGTACTTTTTGACCCTTCCGAAAGTGAAGGGGCAAAGCCCCTCACTTTTGGAAGTGAGGGGGCAGTCAGACCCTGTATCAGTCGCATATGACTGGAGCAGCAGTAAACCATAACATATTGTAGATTGGAATATATATTTCTTACAGATTAAAAATGCTTTGCTTTATTGATTTTTATAACAACTACTCATCGATGCATGAGTACATTGTCAAAATTTCGCCGAGCACTCAGTGTAGCACAACAAAGACTTAATAGATTTTAAAAGTTCAATTTATTACAGTCTCAATAAAAGAACAACATCAATACAAAACTCTAAACTCTCAATCATATGCAATTAAACAACATTGAAATGTCAGAACAAAAATTACTTACCTAGAAAATACATGTGTAAGATGAAAGATGATGCAAAATATACAAAATGTACAAGTAGAGCTGTAATGCAGTACGTTTTCTACGGACTAGAACAATTAAAACTGCTGAAGTTCTCAATTCATGGTTGTTTAAGAGTTCTACATGAGACGAGACGTAAGGTCAGCATTCGAGGTATAATTCTGAAATAGTTAGTGGAGTTCCAGCAGTCACATTAAGAAGAAAATCCTGAATGGAAAAACAATTTTTCAAAATAAATTAGAATAGGCATGTTTTACAGTTGATTTATGAAATACTAATTATTTGAAGGGAACAGGATCGTTTCATTTCTTAAAACAAATCAATTTGAAGGAAAAAAACAACTGAAACAGAAAATAATAAATTGTAAAAACACATGCAAACTAATTTTGCCATCAAAAGTTGATAAATATCAGAGAATCTCACCGCCAATTACGAATTTGAGACGATTTTGTATACGCACTTAAAATAAACTTCAACTTTATTTCAGAAAAGAGTTTCAAGAAATCCACATGACATCAAAATACAAAAAGACAACAATTTGAAGGGCAAACATTGAATCACAACTACTCTCCCATCTTGTTTCACATTTTTGTTTACTTTCCACAGGAGAGAGCGAGGAGGAAAATGATGAATCCGAAAATGCCAATCCGCAGGATTTGGCTGACAGCCAATCAAATAGGCGTGTGCTACAGAGAAAATAGCTTTACACTTGTAAAAAAAGCAACGATCAAAAATGAAAAGACTGACTAACTAATGTTTTCATGTAGAAACTCTATGATTAACTAGCATTAAAACTGATACTTTGAAACACATATAGAATACAAGCAGCTTGTAATCTTTTTGTTGAATGCGAATACTAAATTATCAGACGTTCTTCAAATGATGTTTTCCCCTGCCTGGTTCCTGTTTCTTATACCTTCTAGCAATTTTAAAAAATAAGTTCAACTCTTCTTTATGTGTTGTATTATGGCTTAGATGAGCAAATCATTCTCGTAATTTATATTTTCATCATCAAATGATAACTTGACTTGTTCCCCTTTCAAAAGCAAAAACAGAAGGATATCAACATACATTTAGGCAGAAGGCATGCAGGATCTTCTATTTAGTCAATTAATATGCCTTGCTTCTTTGTTATTTTATTATATAAGCTGAACAGCAAATATATAATAATTTATTATCGTATTTTTATGACTGCTAGTTTGATCCTGTTATTACCTAATTTTAAATAAAGAGATGGCAGCACCTTTATGACTTAGTCGTTCGGCAGAAAAACCAAAATCTCAAAATCGTCGAATCACGCTATGGATATTGCTTTTGACATCGGTCTTCATAATAATAACATGAATTCCACAGATTGGATGGATAGTGAAGTTTCTACTGGAGTAAGCTAATATATGTCTTGAAACATTAGTTGTATCTAAAATATTTTTTGGTTAAACCAGGGCTTAATATTCTAGGGAGCTCATCTCCTATACTTTTTATACTCTCTCAATGATTTTTCTGCTTATTAGACGAGAGCAACTGATTTTGATGATTTTACGTGTGATCATAAGTTTTAAAGAACATAAAAATTAATCAGATGAAACTGCAATCTCTGAATATCATCAGGCTGTCGGTAATTGAATGTAACAAAAGAATTACCTGAATAATATTTAATCCAGAACTAGATGTCTTCCATAAAAGAGAAATTAAGCTCAGAATTATGAGTCTTCGTAATTTATAAGCTTTCATTCGTATTCTGCTCCGCTCTTTTAAAAATGCAATTGTTGTTTTCAGAAGCTTAAATAAAGATTTAAATTTTTTGATAATTGATATCGCATTGAAATAGATAAATACCTTAGTGCATAAATTTAGCAGCATAAATACAATATTGGAATGCAAAGGAACGCCTTTTTCAGTGCAAAACAATATGAGCTTATGGATGCACAAACATTTGACAAGAGTGCAAAACAATTGTGGGATAAAGCAATGAGTAGCCGCCCCTGAGCAAGGGCTAAGGCAGGAACATGCAATGCACCGCCAACTCAGTAATTTCCATCCATGGACTCAGGGCCGGATTTACATTCTTTCGCCCATGGGCCCGAAAATTATCGCCCCCCCCCCCCCCTTTAAAAAAAAACAACAACTTTGTTTTAGTGTAAAATGTTCTGATTTTACACAAGATGAATATAACACAGAATAAAAAATAACTGAGACCCCCCAATTTTATGTTACGCAAACACTTTTTTCCAAAGGTCAAAATTATAGTCATAATGTGAAGTTATTGAACCATGGTAGTTGGCAGTAAATTTAATTTATTGTAACATTTTTTTTAATTGTTAAACTTCTGCTAATTGTTGGAGATAGAATCACTTTCTTTATCCAATTAAACATAGTTGTTGTTGGTATGGAAACTCATTTGTTTTAAGAAACGAGCATAATACTGTAGTAAAAATAACATACTGAAAGGCAACGCCAAGTAAAAAATTTTTCATGAAAGAAAATAATATTTTATTTGCTCAAAATATTACGTACTACGTTAGAGAAAGGTAGGACCAGATTATCGAAATAAAATAGGGAAGTAATATAAATGACAAGTTGTGGGCATACTCAAGGGTTCTATTATTATTATTTTAATGGGGATACAAGATACAAATGTAAAATGTTAGTTCGTAAAAAAACGAACTCGAACTGGGATAGAACTCAAAAATTCCAGTTTTGTAGCTATTTTATCTTCATCAATTTTAAATTATTATTTAGACTTTAATATGTTTGGAAATAAATTGTATACCAAGCAATTCCTCACCAACTGAAAGACCAATTCCTAGAATACGGAGCAGGGAGTGAAACCCCTTTTGCCGCGAGGGAATGCTTTTCTTGTTTTCGACTTGAACACAGTCGCCTGGTCTTGATAAGGAAAAAATCTGGTATGGACCCCACACTACTTCCTTTTACGTGTAAATTTCTTAGTAGTTGCCTTAAGTGTTAAAAAAGTGCTTGGAGTGAGCAAGGTAACAATTCAAATATTTACTCCCCTAATCTACCACGAAACAATGCAACAAATATTTTACAATGATTATTTTTCTAAATATTGCTGATTTTAATATCATTTAGTGAATTTTTCGCAAAATATCGCCAATAGCGCCAAGTTGAACCCAAATTCAAAAAATAATTTTTTCGCCAAGTTGGCGTCAAACACTTGGCGACTAAAATCTTGGCGACATGTCGCCAAGTGGTGGCGCCAATTCATATCACTTGAGTCTGTATTGAAATTAACATTGATTTACCCCAAAAAAGGGGTAAAAGACCCCTTTGGGAACATTCGAATGCAATCACAAGGGGAGGTGCACAACTAGACCCCCCTCAGAGCCTACATACCAAGCTAGAAGTTTCTACGGCATATAGTTTTTGAGTTATGCGAGCCACATACGCACATACATCCGCACATACGTACATACAGACGTCACGAGAAAACTCGTCGTAATTTACTCGGGGGTGGTCGAAATTGATTTTTCGGCTCTTTGTATGTTGTTAGGTACATATGCACATGCTGACAGGTCGAAAAAACTACGCGACATTCATTCAGGGGTGAGCAAAGTCAGAATTTAGACCGAAATTTGAGTGAAATTTTTTTCGTGATCACAATACTTCCTTTACTACGTAAAAGGAAGTAAAAAGAGGAAAATAGAGCTTCTGCTGAAAAGTTAGGCTGGGTGAAAATGTCCGATGCACTTTTGAGACATAAAAAAAGAAGAAAAGAAAAGCGCCGCCTCTGAATTACATAAAGAATTTTTTTTAAAAGATAGAATTGGAAATAATTCTGAAATTATTTTGCTATTTGCGGAAATATTCGATTGATACAATCTGCTGCCCCCTAAAATTTGCCGCCCTGGGCCCGGGCCCATGCCTAAATCCGGGCCTGCATGGACTGTAGTTTCGTGCTTATTATGCTCTCATCAGCATGGAATAGGAAAGTTACCCAGTTGGAGGCAAAAATCTTTTTATAAAGCAAAGAGAGCCAAACAAACTGGTAGCTAATTGTGGGATGTTTGTGCATCAATAAGCTCACAATTTTTTGCATTGAAAAGGCGTTTCTTGTAATGCTACACCTGCCTGCAGTATTCTTGCACATTTGTGCTTTTTTAATATTTTATTTATGCTATAATATCACATTGTCTTAGCTCATCTCGAAATCAGGAAAAATTACTACCTACCTCAACAGTTTTTTTGCCTTTGGACTAGTTAACTAGAAGTAGCTGTTACTTGCAATGTATTTTGTCTAAATATTATCTGCAGCAAAAGTTATGAATGATAAATATTTTAACTTCTACTTTTTTTTAAAAATTCCGTATATTTTAAATTTCATTACAAAAAACAATTCGTTATATTTTTCTAATTTGCTTTAAATTTCTAAAAAAAATTTCAAAAAGTTAGTTTTTTATTGAATTATCTAATCTTTTTGTCATCTGCAAATTACATTTTTATGTGTTGACATTTTTATATGTGAAACAAGACATTAACTTATGAAATGTTTTATTCAGACTTCTATTATGGCAGTTGAATTTGATGGTGGTGTTGTAATTGGTGCAGATTCAAGAACAACAACAGGGTAAGATCTTAAATGTTTGATGGAAATACATAGCTTGGATATCAAACTTAAGAAGGAGGTTGTGGGTGTAAATTTTTTGTTTTCTGACAGAAAATAGTTTAGTTTCCCCCAAGATACAGCTTTATAAAAATTAAAAAAAACTACTGACAAGTACTTTTACATTGCCAAAAAGGGAATGATGGCAATCATGGTGAAGATTTTCTCTATCATACAGGATTTGATTTGTGGTAAGATCGACCACAAATAGAATATTTGTAACTACTTCCACCACTACCATATTCGCCATACTGATTATGTTTTGAGGATCTTACTAGTTCGATGGCCATCTTTGGCTGTTCTTACCATAATAATTATATTTTGTTTATCAAGGGATGTTTTAAATACTGATCGAAAACAATCACATAACTTCTTTTGAATTTTTAAATTCTGAACTTTTTACAGCATTCAATGAATCAACTATCATCATTGCAATATCATCAAAAGTTTGATAAACAATTTGATCATTTTGTCACCAGAATTTTTTTTTCTCCAACTTTTCGATTCCTACTTTGGCCACGAGAGAATTAAGTCCTGGGATGAGGACCTTCATTCTTCCTGTCATTCCAATTTAAATTAAATCAATCATAAAGCATTAATGTATTTCATGATTGCTTAACTTGCATGTCTATAAAGTATACCACTACAATTTTTATAACATTCAGTATTAGTTAAATATTAATATAAAACTAATGGGTAAAAAAAGAACTTTTTAAAGCATTATTTTTCAATGTAATGAGTGGTATTTAACATTAATTAATAACATGCTCAAAAACATGCATGCATATGCATAAAAAGTTTGTATTTCACAATTTGTAGCATCAATTTAGGTTGTTGACTGTTGAAACAAGTTTTTAACATCTAAATAATGTTAACCCTATTCCTCCATCACCACCCCCAGCTTGTTTTTTTTTTTAAAGCTGCTATTGAAAAGTATCAATTGTTTCTTTTCCTCTCATCATATCCCACCCTTTTCCCGATCAATCTTATTAAAAGTAGGCGTAATATTATTGGTTAAAATTATAAAATGACTATTTTTCAAACTATATAAATGGTAATTATTAGAATTATAGTTTATATACAATTTTGATGATCTGTTCCCAAGCAAAGGATCATTTTTTCTCTTCTATACAAAATGACTTAATGTTTTAGCAAAATCCTTAATTGGAAGTATTATCCTAAGTTTCTATCCTTATTTTAATTTTATTTTATCCTGTGAATGAATGTATTTTAATGTATTTTGCAACTTGTTTTAGAGCTTACATCGCAAATCGTGTTTCGGACAAATTAACCAGAGTCACGGACCACATTTATTGCTGTAGATCTGGCTCTTCTGCTGATACTCAAGCTGTATCTGATGCTGTTGCTTATAGACTTGATATGCTCAGGTTAGTGCTGTTTAATTAAGCTTTTTTTTTTTTTATTCAAGATATGGCAAAAAAAAAAAAGACATGGAGTTATAGAGAATTGATTCTGAATAGGCTTTAATTTTTTTTTTTTTGTAATATTTATGCCGTATTATATGTAACTTAGACGAGTTGGTAAAGGAAGTAAAAAAAACTACTCTATACCAGTTAAGGTATCCAGATACCTTTGATTCAAAATTTGATTTTTTTTTTTTTTTTTTTTTTTAGGAAAGCATTTCTCAAGGCCAAAAAACTTATTAAACCTAGTATTCAAGCAAATTTAAGCATGGTTTGAAAAAAACCTGGCTCACCTGAGTTTTTTTATCAAGATATTTTTGATGAAATACCTAGGCTTTTTCAGGTTTCTTAAGCATTATTTTAATCTCAATCTCCAGTTTTACGAAACTACTGGTTTGCTATATTTTTCATGAAGCTATAGAAAATCATGCATCTATTTTTACTCAAACACATTGAAAAAAAAAAATCATAATTAAAGAAAAAATGTATGAATTTTGTAGATTTTCTGAGGAAAAAAAAGCTCTTTGTTTTCCTAAAATATACCACATGAGGCTGGCCAGAGGAAATTCGGGTCCGATAAAAGACTTCCGATCAACCAAAATAGTACCTTCACAAAATTCTTATCAACCAAAACAGACCTATCATGATTTGCTGTTAGAAAGAGCAAATCTGCAATAAAAATAACAAAATATTTTCATGTGTAACTCTTTTTTTTAAGTTAACTTAGCGTGATTAGCTTATTGACAAATCCAATCTAATATTTCTGCAAAAAAGTCAGTACTTTGATGATGCCTGCGCACTGCGCAGGCAATTACTATGCTGCCAAACAGAGCATTTCTTATAACTGTAGTTTGTTTCTTTAACAAGAAATTAACTTTACATAAAGTCAGTTATTTTGTTTTTGTAAATTTGCTCATTTCTTTAATCCCAGCCGAGCCAAGCAAAAACGCTGGGCCACAGCAATGTTAAGATTTTTCTAAAAATGCAATCATGGGCTTTTTTTTTTTTTTTTTTTTTTTTTTTTTTTTTTTTAAGACCAGCACAATTCAGTGATTTAAACTTTGAACGGCAAACAGATAGCTAGAAAAAGTTATGATTTCTAGATATGGATACCAGTTTCATACCTGCCAACTTGTACGTTTTGGCCGTACAATGTACGTTTTTTTGCCATATTGTACGATCGTCCGATAAAGTGGAAAAATAGTACGTTTTTTACAGATTTTTCATCAATTCCGATTTTTTTTTTCACATAACTAAATTTCAACTACTAAGCTTCTTTAAAATTAAGTCTAAATTTAGTCATATATCAGCACTGAGCGCGTACTTCGCGGAAAACTGGTTTGCGTGGTTGAGACTGCAATCCTTTTGCATCGTGTAAATATTATAATATTAACGAAAAGTTAATTTTACATTAACATATGCTATCTTAGGTTATCACATTTAATTACTTATTTTGATAATTTATGAATTTTTTCCTCCCCATTTTACATGATTACATTTTACCCGTGATTCACGTAAATAGCTTCTTTTGTTTGTCATTTCTGTCTCCAATCTTGTCAGGGTTTTAAGATTTTTGATGGTTGGAAGTTATTTTGACATATTGCTATGAGAGATGAACTTATTGCATTTTTATTTGTTTTTATAATAAGTAAATAAGCATCTATAGTCAGTGAAAAATTGCTTCCTGTGTTAAGATTTCAGTCCTTTTGCATCTTGTAAGTATTTTAATGTTTTTGACAATTGGAAGGTATTTTAACATGGCTACTGAAGACTGCTTAATTTTATTTCATTTATTTTTTATTATTCGTGTTTTTCATTACCAACATGGTTATATTCAGTACATACTTCATAAAAAATTGCATAACTGAAATGAATTTATTTAATTGAAAATCTAAGAAAAGTTAAAATGTTAATTAAAATAAAATATAACTGCTGAAAAATGTCAGTGATATAATTACAATAACTTATTAAATGTCTGATTTTCATTAAGAAATAGGCTACCGTATTTTCGGGTAGATAAGCCACGCCACCGTATACGCCGCACTTCGCGGGAGAAAAAAAAATGCGTTTCATCAGATACGCTGCATCCGCTCCGCGTATAAGCCACATAAAACTTTGTCACAAATTCAATCTGCGAGAACCTACACCTACGCTGTATACTGGTATTAACATCCTTCAAAAACAATGACAAAGAATTAGTAACATTGATTTGAAAACAGTGCTTCAATATTATAAATAAATAAAACGTTGCAACATTTTGGCGATAACTGCAACTTATAGTAACCCTGTTTTGCTCCAGTTGGTTTCTACTGCAACCCTACTTCCCATCCTCACTGCAAGGGGGGGACTGGCCTTTTTTTTTAATTATTTGTTTTTCGTTTGGATTGGTTTTTGTTTATTAACTAATGTTGGCTATGGTTGATGTTTTTTTTCTTAGTTTATTCCACTTCCTTATGGGATCTAGGAGAATAACATCTGAATAAGCAGAAATGCTATCACCCTTGAGGCTTATCTATGCGAAAATAGGGTATATTGTCTTAGTCTGGTGGTTTCGTAGGGAAAATTGTAAGATTTTCTTAGTAGACATGTTGGCAGGTATGCAGTGTTAAATTATCACAATTTACCATCTGAAGTCGAGTTTTAATAAGGACTTATAGAATACTTCTTAACCATTCCAAATTTTTTACCAATTTTGCAATATTTTTGCTTTTATGGTAAGATATTTTAACATTAGTTTAAAGAATATTATGTGGGTTTTAAACTTTTGATGCAAAACTAAACATACAGCAATTCTAGTTTGTTGCAACATGTAAACAGTTGAAAAATAGTGTTTTTACTCACCCCCCCCCCTCCATTCATGTATAATATTTGATATTTCAAAATTTATTTCATTTTTCGCGAAATTTTATAAAATTCTGGACAGAACCTAGCATTATGTTGTACAGTAGAACTTCATTAATCCAGACTAACATTGGATGCAGAATGCCTGAAATGATGTAAATCCAAATTAAGAGATTCCTGGGCTTAGCAAAATAGCCGCTTTGTATGGTAGAAAAGTAGTTCTTTAATTTGTAATTTGCAGTAATGTTCTCTCTTTACTCTTTATCTCCGGCATGAACTGAGTTTAGCCTAGGAGTTAATGGGAACTTAAAATAGGAATGTTTAATTTATATTAAGCCCTGTTCTTAAATGCTCCCTAAAATACTTAAATGGAATTTTCTATGTCACTAACAAAGGTACAGCCATTAAGTCATTAAAGGAAAGAGAAAACCTTAATGTGTTATGCAGATTCAAACTCGCTTTATGGTAGCACATAATTATCTTCTCAAATATATCCCATCTTGGAAGCATGACCTAACTTGCACTCATGATTTGAAGTAATTCTATTTGACTAATAAATTGTTTCAATATTAATCTAACTATCATCTTATTTTTAGTATGAGTTTGGATGAACCAGTGACTGTGAGAACTGCTGCAAATGATTTTAAGCAAATTTGCTATAGTTACAGAGAATCTTTATCGGCAGGCATCATCGTTGGAGGTTGGGATCGAAAACTTGGTGGCCAGGTAATTTCGTTGTGTTATAATCATGATTAGCATGATTTAAGTCAACTGATTTTTTTAAAAGTATCACTGAGTGAAATCTTTTTTAATGATCAATTTTTGAGTGTAATTATTAATGGGTGTTCTACTCGTTTCTAAACTTTTTAATAAAAGATCTATTAAATGAAATTACCAGTGGATCATTTTATTGAAATAGTGAAATGTTTTTTTTTTTTTTTTTTTTAATATTCATAAAGTAGTCAATGGCTATTTCCTGTCTTGGCAAGTATTGTTGACTTGGAATAACTTTTTGTCGTCTTGTTGTATACAGTTATATTATTTCTACATTATCGAACAATTTCGATTATCAGATTCTAATCCAAATAATACTCTCGGCTGTTGAAAATATACCTCAAAATGTCAATATGACATCTTGAATTTACCGGAGCCTCAAACTTTTGGGACTCGGATTTTCAGGACTCAATTGTACGATTTTCATGGATTGTGTGCCTTTTTTTTAAAAAAACACTGCTTGATTTTTTTTCTTCTTTTTTTTGTTTGTTCAAATGCCTGAAAATTTTGAAAAACATTAAATGTGTCTTTAGCTCTTGAGTTTTGTGATTTATTTGAAAAAGGTACACTAAAAATCTTGTCAAGCATATTTTTGCTGCCGTTCTTCCTGAAGTTTCTCTAATTTGTTTCTGTGCTACAAAAGTCTGAAGCTTTTTGGGAAAAATTCCTGTTTTTTGAAAAATTGTGTCAAATTAAGTACACTGAAAGAATTGACAAGACTAAATTTTTCCCATTAATAACTCATTTAATAAAAATCTTATCTTTGAAACCTTGCAAACATTGAGCTCCTGCTTAGTAAAAAATTACATGCAGTGTTTAAAATCTCAATCCTACCACATCATGTTATTTTTGCGATGATTTCAAAAGTGGAAACTATTTAACGTATGCTACCTTGAATGTTTTTAAAGTCAATTCCGACTTAGGTCAATGTAGAAAAATTATTCATGTGCTCTATTGAGTGTCATGTAAGGTTTAAATCTTTTAAACTATTTGTCTAATTTCTTAAATTAATTTAAATTAATTAAATTAATTTGTCTAATTTCTTAAATTAAATGGCAAATCTAGATTTGCCATCAAGCTCTAGATTTGCAAATTTATTTGGTGGACCATTTTTCATTTTAGTTAAACAACCTTATTTTCAATGTTTGACAAGCAGTTTTCGTTTATTTTATTTGGCAAAACATTTTGAAATCAGGCTGTAAAATAATTGCACATGTTTTAATAAAAGCATTATCAACACAATGACAGTGATCAGCAAAGTATTTCCAATTGAAGGCACACATACATTTTAGCATGAAATTAGTTGAATGAAAAAGTTAATAATTAGTAGTTATTTAAAATTTATTAGATTGCATTGTCATAGAGTCTGGGGTCACATTCCAAATTTCAAAAGAATCTAATCGCAGGAAGTGCGTAGAAATCGAGTTCCAAGACTTAAACAAGCTATATAAAAAAACAAATATATAGAGATGGTGAGGTAATAATAGGCTTTTTGAACTATGCCAAGCATGTAAACATAAAAAATCATGACTTGTATAATGCAAACAATCATTGCGAAAATATCTCATCATATGTTTTCCAGCAAAACTTTAAAATGAAAATCGATGACGATTTCGAAATTTGAATTACTTATGTAATTATTTATTACTTTATTTACTAGATTGGATTTTCATTTTGAAATATTACTTTTTTATTGCTATGTTTGGTCCGTGGTAGTCAATCTAATCCTTACCATTATTAAAGATTGATTTTTCAAAGCTTTAATTGTGTGGTGTCAAAAGTTTTGTTGAATCCTGAAACTTTTACGAGAACTGGAACTATAACTCAATACTCAATATTTTGTTTTTGTAGAAAAGTTCATGATTTCAAATTGTTCTAACTAGTGATTTAAAAACCTCATTTTATCCCCGAAAAGCCCTTGAATGCTCCTTGAAAAACACTTTTCAATTTTGTGTACAAAACAAGATTTACATGTTTTCCAATAAAGTTTACATGATATGCTTTTGTAATTAATTACTACTTTAAAGTAGTAATTACTACTTTAAAAAAACAGCATCTTTTTAAAAATATTTTAAATTGAAGGTTTAAACCAGGGGTTCCCAAACTTTTTGGGTCCGTGGACCCCTTGCCGAGTTTTCCAGTTCCTCGTGGACCCCATTCCTAAACGTCTTCCAAAACAAGTCAGGCACTGAAATAATGGAACTGAAGCCTTCTTAAACCGCGAATTAGATGGTTAAGTTCCATTATAGATATTCCAAAACAACCAGATGAAAGCAAGATATGTGTAAATATAACAAGATTAATCAGAAGATTACCTAACAATATCGGAGCTTTTTTAATATTGATTTTTTAAAAAATCAAAAATTCCTTTAATACTTGAAAACCTTCTAAAAATGCATTTTGACAGTTTTACTGCAGAGAAAGAAATTAAAATTAAAAGAAAACAGATGAAGAGGAAAGCGTAACATTTTTATTCATACTCTCGTAATAATAATGGCACAAAACTAAAATCAGGTACACATCTTCCTACATAGAAAATGTATACACGGAAAAAAAAGAGGACTTTTTGGTGGGAGAGGTGAATTTGGTATATCAACACCAAATTTTTAGTATTTGGCTTTAGATTTGCGAGACATAACTTTAAATCTTTCCGATCAGGGACTGCCACTCTGTTTCTTTTTTTTTTTAAGAACATATGTGATTGAATTAAAATTTGCTTGCACAGGGTATGAAGATGTAAAAGCTTACAGAAATTTTCTTGTGATATTCTAAAACTAGGATAGGTTATAGATATGTCTTTCTGGAAACAGAAATATTACTACCTCTTCCTAAACTCTATCTTAAGTTCTTCATTATTGCTTATTCCAATCAACTCTTCCTATAAAATATCGATTCTTCAAAGTCATCAAAAATATTGATAATACAGTAAGACATCAGTGCCAAAAAGTTTTTAAAATAATAATAATAAAAACCTTGTCAAGCATGATCCTTTTAACATCCAATGTACTTTGAAGTGTACATGGTATACTTCAAAGTGAAAAAGTAATATATTGAAGTTCTCATCATTTTCTTCATACAACTGCGCAAATAATATACAGTGTTAAGTATTATTACGAATTATGTTCATTGCATTTGTTACAAATTGTAGCAATTGATGCAGGCTGTTGCTCAGATTTTTTGCTAATGATCCTGTATCGTGGACCCACAAATTTTTCTTTCGTTTATGTGGCAAACTATGAGGGACCCCTGTGGACCACTTTAGGAACCCCTGGTTTAAACGATTTAAATACTGTACTTTATGTAAACATACAATGAGTGTCAGGCAGGGCCAGGGCAAAGAAAGGAAACCGTTATCATTGGTAACGTAAATAAAGGAAATTTGATGAACTTCGGTTGAAAAAAATATTTTAGTGCCTATTACCACCTTGTTCAAAAAGCATTGAATTAATTTTGATTTTTTATATTACATACAATTTTCACAATAGCAATGATTACATATAATGATTGTGTTTGTTTTAGGTTTATTCCATTCCTCTTGGTGGAATGGTATCAAGAGAGCCTTGCTGCATTGGCGGCTCTGGAAGTGGTTTCATCTATGGATTCACAGATGCCAATTATAAGAAAGGCATGACACAAAATGAGTGTGTTGAATTTGTATCTAGAGGTGAGTTGTTGCTTTTTATATTAATAATTTTGACTTTAACCAATGCCTCCTAAATACTAAATGCCTACTGTTTCTGGTTTTTAGCACAGAGCAAAATGTCTCCCTTGGTTCATGACACACTGCCATCTGTCGGAGTCCTTTGAAATTAACAATTGGTTGATTTCTAAATTTAAATTTATATATTAACCAATCAAAAAAGTTAATTTGAATATTTTTTGGATTTATCACCATAACAACGGCATCATCGGATTGCCGCAAGGTGGCGCTCAGTGTGGAACAAATGTCTCCCGTATTGAGGCAAATATATTGGGTTGGCAACTAAGTAATTGCGGATTTCACTCATAGCTGGCTCCAGTTGAATTTTTAAATTTGCATACGTAGTACAAATGTGAAACACGTTTTGTTATTTGATAGTTGGCAACTCAGATCTCAATCAGTAAAAAAAGTTTTTTGATTGGTTGCGTAGTTTTCGTTTGGCGTTCGTTGAAAAATGGAAAGTCAAAAAGAACATTTTCGTCACATTTTGCTTTTTTTTTCCGCAAAGGAAAAAACGCATCGCAAGCTCTTAAAAAGTTATATGCTGTTTATGGTGACAAAGCCTTAAAAGAAAGGCAGTGTCAAAATTGGTTTGCTAAATTTCGTTCTGGTGAATTTTCGCTCAAAGATGAAAAATGCTCTGGTCGTCCAGCTGAAGTTGATGACGACCAAATCAAAGCAATAATCGATTCGGATCGTCACAGTACAACACGTGAGATTGCAGAGAAGCTTCATGTATCACATACATGCGTTGAAAATCACTTGAAACAACTTGGCTATGTTCAAAAACTCAGGGCTCGCATTCCCCCTAAAATTCCTAAATTTCCTAAAATATTTCAGACCTCCTAAAATTCCTAAAATTGTACTAAAATTTCATGGCGTTCCTAAAAAAATTAGAAAATTTACAGGAGCTCTTTAGGCGAACTTAAAATACCTTTCTGAAAGTATTTTATAGCCAAAAGTTAACTTTTTCCTATATATTTAATGAGATAAATGGACATTCTACAAAATATTTCGCTAAAAATGCATTCTTCACACTATTTTTCATCTCGGGTCACTCTTAAAATTCTTCAACTTAAAAACGAACTTTTTCATCTTTAAAACAGCTGTTTCATCATTCTATTTGAATGAAACATAACCTGCTGTGAAATTTTTCATTTTTGAGCTGTTTTTGTGCGCCTAAGCTCGATTAATTGCGAATTTTGCAATCTGTTTGCATCCGCTTCTATAAAACTTGTTTATTTTAGTTTACTGTGTAAATTTACTGCTTGGATATCGTTAATTTTATTCTTACCATTAGTCTGAACTTTGTTTCATTTTCTTTTGTTTATAGATTAAGCTATTAGATATAGGCTCGTCATTTAATGTCAACTCATTCAAAAATGTCAATCCTGTTGCATCTGAATCAGTTCAAACCATGAACATTCTTAAAAAGTAGCATTAGTTTTTATCAAACTTTGTTTTTGGTTCGAAAAATATTTTAAAAAATAAAATAGATTTTAAATGTTGATAAGAATGTTTAGATAGCATTAGAATTCAGGAATCATAGAATCCAACAGATGTAGTAAACTTAGGCAACCGTTATAAAAGTATGTGAGTTGTACTAAGCCGATGATTCCTTTTCCTTACTTTCATTTTCTATTCAAAACTAGGGTTATTATGTAAATTATAATTATTTATTATTCCTACAGTTCTTTAAAATTTTTGCTTAACAGTTTTTTCTTCATCATTTGTATACTTTTTCTGCTTTTAAAAATGCATTAACTTATCAAGTCTTAGTTATTGGGGTTATGAGGTAGCATATATAAAGTTGTAGCCTCGGCTTAATTTGATATTCAGAAATGTTTGTTACTTCAACTATCACAACTCTTAGAGGGGAAAGGGGAGCAGAGTTGAAAAGCAAACATATGGGCTTTTGACAATACTTAGATATTACGCTATTGGTTTCAAAACAAAGAATTGTTGTGGATCTAAAGAACTTTATCCAAAGGAAACTTTTCTGGTAATTAAAAACTGAAGAAAAATATTAACAAGCAGGTTTGTTTTTAGATAATCTTAAAACTGTGAAATCAAAGTGCATTAAGCGCAGCTAATAGAATTTATAAAGCTGTGGCATTACTTAATGATATATGCAGAAAATTTTCCCATTAAGATTTTCTAAAGTTGTCCGGCAATGGAAACTCAATTCTTTTTAGTTTTTTACATTACATTCAAAAACTTAGGGGGCGGGGGGGGGGAAGAAAATTACTAACTAAAAATTGTTTTGTGATACGAGATGATGGTTTTCGTTCGTAACATTGAATATAACAGGCCAAACGGGTTAACTTCACAAACTGTTTTCTGGGCACTGCTGATTTACTAGATGAAAAAAATGATAAAGAAAAAACTTAAAAACAAATTTATTGGAAAAGGCAGGAAAAAAATGTAAATTTGCGGATTTGTTGAAATAGCAAAAATATTATGAGTTTAAAGAATGAATATTATCTCTGGGTCTAGCGAAATAGCTTGTTGAACAGAATTAATATCTAGAAGCTGATCAACATTCAGATATGTGTATCTTTGAAAGTGAAAATTATGAACATGTTACATGGCATTGAAGCATTATTTCTTATTTGTTTTGACTCTTTTTTTTTTTTTTTTGTATCGGAGGTATTTGAAGGTTGTAATTTATGCTGTAATAAATAAAATGCATTTTCAGTTTGGTTTGTCGGGTACTACTGTTAGGGACTTATTTATAGTCAAATAATATCGTAAATTACCCCTAAAATTTTCCTAAAATTTTGTCAAAATATTCCTAAAATTCCCCTAAAATTTTGAAAAAGTCTACTGCGAGCCCTGAAAACTTGATACATGGGTTCCTCACCAACTGAAAGAAACACATTTAACGCAACACATTAGCTGCTGCGATTTGCTACAGAAACGTAATGAAAATGATCCGTTTTTAAAACGACTGATAACTGGCGAGGAAAAATGGGTTGTTTATAACAATATCAAGCGGAAAAGATTGGAGCAGGCCAAGTGAACCAACTCAAACAACATCAAAAGCTGATATTCATCAAAAGAAGGTTTTGTTATCAGTTTGGTGGGATTACAAAGGGATTGTCTACTTTGAACTCTTACCACCGAACCGAACGATCAATTCTGATGTCTACATTGAGCAACTGACGAAATTAAACAATGCAGTTGAAGAAAAGCGGCCCGAATTGACAAATCGAAAAGGTGTTGTATTCCATCATGACACTGCAAGACCACATACATCTTTGCTCACTCGTCAAAAATTAATGGAGCTTGGTTAGGATGTTTTGCCACATCCACCATATAGTCCTGACCTTGCACCAGCTGATTCTTTATTTGTTTCGATCTTTACAAAACTCCTTGAATGGTAAAAATTTCAATAATGATGATGATGTCAAATCGTACCTAATTCAGTTTTTTGCTAATAAAAACCAGAAATTTTATGAACGTGGGATTATGATGCTGCCTGAAAGATGGCAAAATGTCATTGATAAAAATGGGCAATACATTACAGAATAAAAATATTTCGTTCCATGAAAAAAATGTCTTTCATTTTCTTTAAAAAATCCGCAATTACTTAGTTGCCAACCCAATAGTAGGCATTTAGTATTTAGGGGGCATTGCTTTAACTAAAACGTTTCCTAGTAGGAAGACACTATTGAGCACAATTACTATTTCATTTCGAAAACTTCATAGCATTGTTAAAAATTGTAGCATTTGACAGGTGACAGTAAAAACACTTTAGATGATATATTTAATTAGTTTTTAAAAATTCAAGAGCATTTTTATGGTTCTACATTAGGTGTTGTGGGGGTCTCAAAATAAAGGAAGATGCCCCAACTGAGTGAATGAACACTCTAACCAATAGCTAAACACAGTCAGATGTATAAATGTGCCAACTAGTAATTTTTGTCACAGGCTAACCTTTCCCTGTGCAATTTGTTTTTTCAATAAGATGATCAATTTGTGTAAGGAAAACAAATGAATGTTGGAACTTGAAAAATTTGAAATTCACTGTAACCCTAACCCAGGGTTCATACGCTTTAAAGTTCCCTTCAAATTCCGACATTTTGGTGCTAATGCTCTTAAAATTCGTCCACATGTAGTTTATTTTTCTCAAAATGGAATTGGACAGCAGCGAAATTGGGAAAAAACTTGACAAAAACGAAAACTTGGCTGGATTTTAACGATGTGCAAAGGAAAGAAATTCTTTTGCACATCATTTAGTTTAGACTTCAACCAAAATAGTCACTTGAGGATTATTTGTTTTTCATAATTATTTGCTTGATAATTAAAAAAAAAAAAAAAGCTTGAGCAAACTCCACAAAGGTTAGAAATAGATAACATCAAAAAACATATTTGTTCTGATGTAGAGAATTGAATTGAATAGGTATCAGCTGGAACAACTTTAAGTGCAATTTTTATCCAACATAGAAATAGTTTAATATGTGTTTTATTTATTTATTTTACATATTTCTATCACTATCACTTATTAATCCTAGTTTTTCTCTTCAACTGTCTTTAATTATGGTAGCATAGTTATTTGATGACTCCTCTAAAAAATTATTAAAAAATATGAATTTGTCATTCAATAAGTATGATTGTTGTTTAGTAGTTTAAACCAAAGTCAGCGAGTTATTTTAATATTATTAGCTTTCTACTTTCGTATTAATTGCATATGAAGTATTTATTTAAAAAGCATTTTACTAAAACGGTAAACTTAAAATTTAGATGAATTACTGTTTCAATGCTGCATTGAATGTTTTAGTTTAAAAACATTTACTAGATCAGAGATGATATTGTATGTGAATGTATTTCTCCATAAAAATAGTCCCAAAATGTCATTCTGGCACTAATTCACCCCCAATTTAAAAAACACTGTATGAAACTTTGATTTCATTGGAGGTTCAGCTTATAGTTCGTGAGGGAACCACATGTAGGGAAAGTTTCTTTTGAACTACTCTGGAGAAAGAAATGAACAAGTAAATACAGTAAATAATGCTTTTTTATTTTAAAACTAGCCGGGTACCCGGCTCTGCCTGGGTTTCTGCCGCGTAATATGTGTTTCAGTGAAACTCATTCATAATTTTTTCAACATTAAAGTGCACACCTATATACATAAATGGCTACTTCTGTAAACAATGGCTATTTTTCTGTCTGGAAAACTTTAAAAAACTGCATTACACACTCTAAAAAATGCAAGCTACAAATAATGTTTAGGTAAATAGGAATCGTTATAAGCTTGGTATATTAAAATAAATATACAGGGTGTCCACTCCAATCGTGGACCAATAGCTAATTTCTAAACCGTTAGAGATAAGCATATAGTTTATTTAGGAAAAAATCTCAAAATTATGAAAGGAATTTTGGGTCTATTCAATGTTTTTCAAAAAATCAAATTTTGAAAGAGTTACGAAATTTAAATTTTTATACAGCCCCCCAGTCCTATCAATCATATTTAGTAAAACATTTTTGACACTGTAACTATGACGTTTTGAAAAATCAAGATTTTGCATTGTTTCATGACGTCATCGAGACATCGCTTAAGGGACCGTATGCGAAATCCTTCAAAATCTTGATTTTTCAAAACGTCATAACTCGGTCAATTTTTGTGGTAGAAGAGTGATTTTTTTTTAGTTTTAAACGTTACAGTGTCAAGAATGTTTTACTAAATATGATTGATAGGACTGGGGGGCTGTATAAAAATTTAAATTTCGTAACTCTTTCAAAATTTGATTTTTTGAAAAACATTGAATAGACCCAAAATTCCTTTCATAATTTGGAGATTTTTTCCTAAATAAACTATATGCTTATCTCTAACGGTTTAGAAATTAGCTATTGGTCCACGATTGGAGTGGACACCCTGTATATTTACAGTATCAATCGCACTGGAGTCAACCATTTCCAAATATTGCACGTCAAATAAGTCCCATTATAGTCTCTACCCTTGTGACTCCATTTGTTAAAACTTACCTAATTGGTAGAAACATCTAATGTGATTAAGAATTTTTTTTTTTGACTATAAACACTTTCCATTTTCTATGTTGACAAAATCAATTCCCTTTTTTATTTACCCCGTTAGCGATTATTGGCACAAATGAATATAAAAATCCTAAGAAAGCCATAAATTTCATACTTACTCCAGAGAAGCTTTGATTCAAAATTTTCATTATGATCACTATTAATATCGTTGTTGCAAGGCAACAAATTTTTTCAACAATGGACTGAAAATTTAATCATTTAATGGGGAAACTAGATGAAATTTACAGTTTTTCATAATAACTTTTTAAAACTAAGTTTTTTTAAAAATAAATTATAGCTTATCCTGATTCCTGTTAATGTAGCTATCTATGGTGGAAAAATGGTTAAAATCGGCCCAGTAGTTATGAAGATTACCCCGGACATACATACAAAAGTAGTCATTTATGTATATAGATGATTGTATTTCATTAAATTGTATTTTATTACACACATAGTTAAAATAGTATGTCCTTAGTAATATTCATAAGGGTGTTTAATTTCATTCTGGAACTAGGTATATTATGTATGAATTTCTCTGAAGAACATTTCCTGTCAAACAATTTTGAATTACAAAACATCACGAAATATTTTGCTTGGCTGTTTGGAGTTTGTTTTAATGAAAAGTGTGATTAGTCTATTTCAAAACGAAAAATTAATCTACAGATAAACCATGAATTTCTATTTCTTGTTATCTTCATGAAATTAAATCCTGTAATTATTTTTCTTTAGCACTTGCTCATGCAATGTGGAGAGACTGCTCTAGTGGTGGAATCATTCGTTTGGGCATTATTACTGAAAAAGGCATTGAGAGAAGAACTTTGATTGGGGATGATGTTCCCAAGTATTATAAAGTACAATAGAAATTCATAAAGAGTTAATTGTTAACCAATAATGTACCTTTTTTTCAATAAAAATTTGAAAGTAAAATATTTTGTTTTGTTAATTGCCAGTTTGAAGTTTCTATCGTATTGTGATCTGATATAAACATGCTTAATCAATACTTTTAGTCCTTAATTTCAACAACAGCTCATTAAAGATTTAAAGTATTTAGGAAAGATAACTTGCCAGTTTCAAAATAAACTAATTGAAAAAGAAATTTAAATTACAGCACATAAAGAAGCAACATTAGTTTACAATAAAAGTTGCATTGCAGCACTATATAATATTTTTGGCAATAAACTTACCTTTTAAAAAAATGGATATTTTTACTTTTTTTTTATGGTGCTGAGAGAAAATTTTTCTATTGAAACATTTTCCATTTAATTATCAAAAAATGTTTTTGATAAAATCTAACTTCTTTAAATGAGCAATTCTTGTGTGTGTATATATATATGTGTGTATATATAAAATTTTGAAAAGCTTCCTTTCGCCATTTTCTTTATGATTACTATCAGGGCTCCCGTCGGGTGCTCACAAAGCTGGGTCCTGAGGACCCACCATTTTTGAAAAAGTGGGTCCATTTTGAAAATAGTGGGTCCCGCACTCTGCAAAAAAAAAAGAAAGAAAAAGGAAAACTTAGCAATTAAATGAAGGTGAAGTAATAATTTTTAATCGATAGTCAAAATCATTGTAAAATGTAAAGATTTATTTTTGAAATATTTATTATAGTACGCTAATTACTTTTTGACAATGGGTGAATTAAGACAGGCGCAAACGTAGTGCGGTGCAAATGACGATGGCGACTGCCTTCGTTGTCTGGAATGTTATTTATTTTACATAACCTGAATATGTAACGTTGTTTATTTTACGAAGCCTTTATCGCAAAAAAGGAGATTTAGGCTACGTAAAATAAACAACATAACAAATTCAGACTATAAAATAAACAACATTAGGGACAACTAAGTCGTCATAGGTCGCGTTGGGGAAAAAAGCATCTAGCTAATCCGCACCACCTTAATTTTACCCTTTTTTAACTGATAAATCCGTCCACGGGACGAAATTTAGCGCGTCCCGCAGGATGCGTTAAGTTTCAAATATCGAGTCCATTTCCTGAAATCCGCTTATTTTACGCGCTATAGCGCGTCAACGGGACCCCTGACTATCATTGTTACTGTTTCATAGCAACCACGTTCATTATTATAATGGATTTCATATTTAATCACATCAGCGTAAATTTAAATTTTTATGGTATTTGGCAAACGAGTTTTGGCAACGTTAGAATTGTTATTGTTTCGGAAATGTTTAACCCTTGTGGGTCCCTTCCATTTTAGTTACACTCAAGACCCTTGGGTCATAAATGACCCCAATGCTTCCTTTAATTAATTTATTATGATTATTGAATGTTACATGCATTATTTAAGTTCACACACTTTTTAATGCTAAAAGATAAAAATAAAAAGACACAATCAAAGTAAAATTTAGTTTCTGCATTAAAAATTAAAATTTTAGAGCAAAACTTACAATAACTGTAGATTTATTTACAACTGTTAGACTTGAAAAGACATGATTTTTTGCAAGTGAATTTCAAACACTTATGACATTTTCGATGCATTTTCTGTCCAGTTCTCTTGGACAAAAGTTGCAATTTCCTCTTTTTTTGGCATTCTGGGGAAGTGACCCCAAGGGTCTTGTGTGCAAAAAATGCAATTCAGGAAAAATAAAACACAATAATAGCACTATTTAGAATAGAAAACTAGAATAAAAGCCACAAAATGCCATTAAAAACAAATGGTTGATTAACAAGATATATTACACAGAAATTGCATTGGGGTCACATATGACCCCAAGGAACCCACGAGGGTTAAGAGATCAGTCAAATTAGAGCCGCCACATAGACAGGCTGATGCATCAAGCTTGAGTTGGATCACATTCATTAACTTTTACTTTCAATTTATAATGGTTGCCGAGCTAGGGTTACCAGAGCAACCAAAGGCATAAAAATGTTTTTCAAGTTTCTCTAAATAAGAACTTTGAACTTTAGAAAAAAACACTATTTTACAATGCTCTTTTTACTTTCTTTTTACGTAGTAAAGGAAGTATTGTGATCACGAAAAAAAATTCCCTCAAATTTGGGTCTAAGTTTGGATTTTACTCACCCCGGAATGAATATTGAGCAGTTTATTCAACCTGTCAGTACGTGCATATGTACCTACCAACATATAACCAACCGGAAAATCTTTTTCAACCACCCCCCGAGTTAATTACGACGAGTTTTCTCTTGACGTCTGTATGTATGTCGCATAACTCAAAAACTAGAAGCTTTTAGTTTGGTATGTAGGTTCTGAAGAGAGTCTAGTTGTGCACCTTCCCTTGTGCTTGCATTCAAATGTTCCCAAGGGGGTGTTTTACCCCTTTTTGGGGGTAAATCATTGGCACGACCACTTGGTGATATAACGCCAAGTGTTTGATGCCAAGTTGGCAAAAAAAATTATTTTTTGAATTTGGGTTAAATTTGGCGTGATTGGCAATATTTAGCAAAAAATCCACTGAATGCGTAAAAATCGGCAATATTTAGAAAATTAATCATCGTAAAACTTTTTTTGCATTGTTTCGTGGCATGCATGAATTTTTATCTTCCTCACTCCAAGCACTATTTTAACACTTAAGGCATCTACTAAGAAATTTACACGTAAAAAGAAGTAGTGTGGAGTCCATACCAGATTTTTTTTTAACCGAGCTGGACTCGGTAGCCAGGTACTGATTGAGTCAGGGTTGGCAAAAACCTGGGTTTTTCTACAAAAACCCAACCCACCAATTGATTAATAATTAATATTATTAACAATATCACTTAATAATATCATCAACCGAATTGTAATATTTAATGTGTATATTTAAGAAGCTTTGGACAATGGTTTCAGCTATGAACTTTTATCACTTGTCTTTTACAAAATAGAACTGCTGTTGCAAATGGGCTTTTTACAAATTCAGGAATATTTAGGGTATGAAAGTTTCAAAAACTTAAATTTATACCATTAAAAAATTAGAACCATTTGCACTTGTTTACTAATAGAAATAATCATCTTTTCTCATTAAGTAGCCTGTTTCAATATCTAGTCATGCCATTTGCATGTTTTTTTATAAGGCATATCTCAATAATAGGTGATCCCCCTCCCTATTTTCAAAACAAAATTAACTGATTAATTTCAGATGGGGGAGAGGGGACTCTTAATCGATTTTTTTTTTTTTTTTTTGAAATAATCTTGAGACAAAACTAGATTAACATTAGAACTTTGCAAGAATTATAAATTTATTAATAAATGCTTTGCTTGTCATAATATTTTAGCAGTAATAAACTGCATGGAGACGCATTTTCTTTGTTTTTTTTAAATCAAAGAAAGGGTTTAGTGCTTCAAGTCAGTGGTATGGTACCTCTATAATATAGCACTTGAAAATCATCATATACTAAATGCAATAGGGTTAGAAGAAATGAAGAGCAAAACTTTATTTTTCTTGCTCCAGAATAAAAGCAAAAATTGCAGTATTTTGTCATTATTTAACTTCTGTGTTGAATCAAACTTATCATAAAGTATTAATTACGCAATTTTTTTCATCTACAAGAAGTTTATCAATGGTTCATTTTCAATTTATTTTGAAATTTGCTATCAAAAATGAAATTAATAGTAATAATAAGTATTTTGCAACAAAAAGTAGTATCATACATACTAGGAAAATTTTCTGGACAATAACTTGAAAATTGAAGAAATAATAATTATTTTATAAAATAAATAATTACTCTAAGAAAAATTATCTCAAATAAACCTGATTTCTTACTTATTTTTATGTATAATTTAGATGAGATATTATTATTGACTATATTTGTTGATAACTTAGAAATTAACAAAAACCCGGGTGGGTTTTTGTTGGTGGACCCGCCCAGAAAAACCCGGGCAGGTTTTTCTGGGCTGGGTCCAACTTTGCCAACCCTGGATTGAGTAAATAAAAGATTGAATAGACAATGAAACAATAAGCAAATAAATACATGAGAAAAAATAAATAAACGAATAAAATAGTGAATGGCTGAGTAAATAAGTATACAATGAAATGAATGCAGTTGAATTAATTGAAAAATGAATACTTAAGTGATAAGTTTAAAGAATTGGAAACTATTTAGTAAAATAAATTTATTTCATACTAATACATTTATAAATATAAGCTTAAAACTCCCAAATTATAAAAATAGCATAACATCCAAATAAAATTATACATAGAAAATATGATAAATTATTACTCATTTTCATGGTTAAAAAGGAGATTCATTTAAATACGTTTTTTTTAATTTGCCTTTGCTTATCTTATATGCTTTCTCAGCACGTGTGTTGTGTATTTTCCAACGAACAAGTTAAAATAATTTCATGATTACCTTTTTGAGCAAAGAAACTATCTTTTACATTGAAAACTAAAAAACAATTTCAAAGCTTTTTTTTTTTTTTTTTTTTTTTGCTGCAAAGTATTAGCTATTTCCCACCAGCTAATAAAAATATTGTTTTATGGAATAGAAAATGTTGCACAAATAATAAATATTTCCCATTAAATGTTGATTAATAAATTACTTTTAATGTAGTAATGTACTAATGCCTTAGACATGTTAAAGGACGATAAACCTTAATTCAATTTGTTTCACAATGAACTATGGGAAAAAAAAACGACTGAACAATAAAATATTTCGTCACACCCAGTTAACAGGTCAAGTATTTTACATAAATTATATTTTTAACTATAATCGGAGAGAGAAAATGGCAGTATCAAAATATTGCACTATATAAAAGGCACTTGTGAATCAGTAACAGTTGATGTAATAAGATTTGTATACAAAAGCAATTGGCACTTTTCAAACGCTTAAACTTAACAATACAGTACATTTCAAAAGAATTTATAGGGGATTGACAATACCTATTATTACACATTAAACAAAAAAGATATAAAAATTTGGTAAATTGGCAGTAATATACAATAATGTCTCAATTTTAAAATACAAAAAAAAAGCTTAATTTTCAATTAATGCATTGTACGATAGTAGAAAGAAAAATCAGATTTATTTAAATAGCTTCTAAATGCTGGGAAGATTGTCGTATGTTGTAGAAGAGTATATTCCTAATGATAATTCTTTAAAATACATCTCAGCAGGCATTTTGGATTCCATTCTATATTCTAACTTGGCTTTTATGATTCTGCGAGGCTAGATAATCTTTACATTATGAAGATCAATATGCAGGATTTTTCTTATACTCCTATCAACCATAAGGCAGCTGTATTTTTAAAGTGCTAAACGCTTTGGAGATTCCAGGATAGTCTTTTTACCACTTAAAAGTAGCCATTTAATAAAGTTCTTTCCTTTTAAAATTTAGCTAAATTTGAGTTGCAAAATAGCACCTCTCAGTTAATCATGCACATTTGAATTTCAAGAGCACTGAATATTTAAATTAAACACCTCACAGAAAAAGTAATATTTCACAAATAAGCATTATGGATGTAGTTTTTTCTCTTTTTTTTTTTGTAAATAAAGTTTGCAACATTATAATTGTTGTAAATTATTAATTTGACGTATTTTTCAGATCTTAAAATAACAAGAATGACAATTTGTGATGAACAAGAGATACTTTAACTTTGTTTGCATAAATATCCTAAAAAAGGGCCCTAGCAGAATTTTTTTTTTAAGAGAAAATTTCTAACAACACTTTAAAAAAAAGTTTAATGTATTCATCAATCAGATCATATAATACCTAGTATATATTAAACTTAACACAGACAATAGGCATGAAAACTTTATAAATATGTATAACCTAACACAATGAATTCATCCCAATTTTTGTCTTCAAAAAGTTTAAAAGTTTTCAATCTTTTAAAAATCTTCAATGGCACAGTTATATACATATTTAAATGAACATAGAGGTAAAAGATAATTGCATTAACCATCAGGAATAAAAGTATTACAGTTCCCATGTAAAAGGTGGATTGTTTCATTACAAGAATTATATTTCTCAAATATATCTCCATAACCATGAGATTTCCACCACTGGCACAGTTGGCGATTCCAAGAACAAGGTAATGTGTAAAATAGCTGTGGGTATTCTAAACTGACTAAGGTAAAAAAATCTTGATCGCCAAGATGACCTTTAAATTTGTACTTCTCAACTAGCTGCACGACGTATGAAGAATTATTTACAATGCCCGAGTACAAACCAGAATGTCTCATTTTTTCGAGATTCAAAAGCAAGACGCCACTGTTGAAGCCCGGCTTACCGTCGGGCAATGGATCTCCGATGACCGTGTCTTTATGGAGCCGTCGATATTCGTGAAGAACATGACGATAGACAGGTTGCTGTTCCGCTGCTATGCCAATCAATGCTTCGAATGTGAAGTTGTCAAAGTGGTGGTGCAAGCCTTTAATGTCGTCTAGAAATTTGACATCTGCATCTATGATGATGATCTTTTCTAAAGAAAGAACTTTGAACAAGCAAATGGAAATGAAGAAGAGGCCATCACTGTAATAAGCTCCTTTTTTGTAACTGAAGTGAGGCCTTATGGCATCAATAAACTCCTGTAGTGGTTCCAAAAGCATATTTACGTTATATAAAGTGATCTGTAAGAACAAAACAAATAACATATACTAAGTTGAATTATTGTTAATGATAAAACATTTTATAAAACTTCATACAATAAACATTTAAATAAAAGTATTAGCTAGCTTCATTTCTGGACAGATCGACCCATCTTTGTCAAGTGTGCCAAATCAAACAAATTCTTGTTGAAATATAGATTTATTTTCCATTTTTTATTCGAGAATCGTGAAAACGTTATGTTGTTATGCTGTTCATGCTCAGGCAGGATTGGTAAAAAAAATTTGGGTTTAAACCAGGTTTTTTTGATTTCAACACTTGTTTGTTATTTCATTTCCATTTTAGTAGAGATTATTATAGGGGAAATATCATTTGAAAAACTAACCTTGGCGAAAATAAATAATAACAGAAAAACTTAACTGTAAGAGTTAAGACGAGATTAATTATAAAAAACAAGGAATAAAATTTTAATACATTTCCTTACAATTAGCTTTCTATGATTAGTAAATAAGAATACATGATTTTAATTTTACTTTTATTTAAGCAGAGAGAGTATTTTACAATATCTACTAATAAATTACAAGTTTCATGTTTACATTGCATGAAAAATTACAAGATCAACACATTTATTGTTTAAGATTTAAAAAAAAAAAAAAGTTACAGATCATGTAATAATAAACCAAATGCATGAGTGAAAACAACACTTGCACAAATAGGAGGAACAGGCTGTAAGAAAGCCATTGACTTTTAATGTAGATATTATTCCTCTTGGTTTAACAGGTTTAGGAATCCTTTTATTTAAATGATTTTTATTAAAAGCCTCGAACAAAAAGACAAGTTCTGAAGTCTTTTCCAATTCTAATGTATTTGTTAGTTTTGACAGTACACATTTAAATAATGGAAATATTCTTTTAATACATTTCAATAATAAAGACTTATTCATAAAAAATAATGTTTATTGATTCTTCCATAGTTTATATAACTTTCTTGTACATCTGGGGCTTTGTTTATTATATTGGGATTTAAAAAGTTCTTTGAAAGGTGAAAATTTGTCACTAAATTTTATTACAAGAGAGTTTCGTATTCCATGCTAATGAGTGACAACTGTATTCGTTTATTTAATATTTATCAGGTTCATGCTTTTCCACTACCAAGCAATATTACATAAATTCGTACATTATCTTAATGACACACAACATGGATCGACCCCTGAACTTACCGCTTACAGAGATATACTTGCAAACGCTTTAACCACTGTGCCAGTGCAAGCACATCTTAGCTACGTTCATAAGACTTCAAGAGCTCTGCACCATGACAGCGGAAGTGTCGTACACTTCGCCGGGCTGAGTTTAACCAACCGGGAGCAAAGTGCAAAATTGATGACAGAGGAAGTAAGGAGAGAAATAGTCTTTAAAAAGCCTGCAGGTATCAGAGCCATTTTATGGCAATACTCTTAAGTGCACTTGGACTTCTTATTTTTTTTTCCTTTTATTATTCAGTCAAATCTAAGATTTCTATGTACGACGGATTGCATCAGCGATACATGGTTTATGTGTATAAACTTAACAAACCAAGCAAATTAGGCAGTAAAATAAAGGTTTGGCTAAAATATGCTTGATTAAGGATGTAAAAGACTGGAAAAAAAATAATTAATTAATTAATTAATATAATAAGACAAAATACATGGACTTTTCTCTGATCTAGATCTTACAGAAATCTTTTTTAATGCAAATAATTTAATCAATAAGTAAAACGGAAAAGTTTTCCTGTTCTCTAAGAAGTGATAATATTTTGAAAAATCTATGTTAACAACATCTTCAAAAAAATTTAACTTACTTCAACAGAATTATTTGCTAAAGAAGCCGACTGTCTTAGAACTTCGATGGCGGCATTCAAACTCGAAGTATCTGTTAAGATGTGTAGATGAAGAGGCAAAGTTGCATACTTAAAGAGAGAAGACATACATTTCGCAAGTTTATTTTTCAGATCTGGCTTGCGCTTGACGTGAGCAAAAAGAAACAAAACATGAATGGCTTCCTGAGTAGACTTTCCTGAGATGGGCATGGAGAAATGTAAAAATTCTTTAGCATTACCAAAAGTAACATTTTCCTTGCCTTGGCATAAATTGCAGCTGTTTGGCATTCGATGACCTCGTATTTTCGATAAAAATAAATCACTAAAAAATAAACTAAGTACCAGTAATAAAATTACTGCAAATAACAAAGATAATTTCGTTACTTTTAAACGTGTAAGTAGGTTTTGCATCATTTTGTAAAATACTGTCAAATATCACCGGTTGATTAAATTTCTTTTGCCGCATAACATACAGTACACACATGCTTGAATATATACTATTGTTTTCAAATGTGCTCTTAACATGAAAAGAAAAATTTGACCAAAAAGAACCATTCAAATTAGCAAAGGCGACGTTTGTTTTGTTTATTTTAGAATTTTATGCAAATGTCACGCAGTGTTGCCAAACCCATCACGAGAAAAAGCATCTTTTAGTGCAATAGTGGAGGAGCAAATGGCCAATTTTGGATTCCGTCCGATTTTTTCCTTCACCCCCGTTTTTCCCTTAAAAACAAAGTGTTCAAAATGTTTCTTCTACGAAAGCCTCTCCCCCGCCATATTCATTACGGAGCATCTCAAATTTTGTTATGTGGACTTCAGTTTCTCTAACTTTTCACGAGGGAAGATAATGCAAGCACCTGAAAACATCAAAAAGAATTTTTAAAATTGCTTTTGTAGAGTTTCAATTTTGAACAAACTTCAATGCTCAGGAACCAAGCGTGGATCCAATGGGGTAAGGACCCTGTAGCAGCTCTACAATGGGGTCATGCCCCCCCCCCCTTAACCAGACCAAACCACACCCAATAAAAGAGCGTTTTTAGTCCCTCAGTTTCAGAATTTTTTGAGGGGGAAATAAAAGGGTCTAACCAGCTTGCATATACAAGCTCAAATTGTATCCAGGGTTGTAACAAGAGTAAAATTAATTGGAAATGCGGGGGGAGGCAAGAAGCAGCGTCAGTAAGGATGACGTAAAATGGCGGGTCTTTTTTGGAGGAAAAATTGAAAGGTTTTCCCGTTATGAGTTTCTGTTTCAAACAGTTTTTTTTTTCCCAGAAGCCATCAGCTTCAACATACATGAGGACTTCACTTCACACTCTCCAGGGTCCCCCGTACCTACCACAGCTTCGTGGTTTAACCGGGATAGGGCCCTGAAGAGCGCTCTGTTCTTAATTTTGAACCAGAACCTAGGGTCGAGCAAACCCTAGGGCCCAGCACCCCCAGAGGTATCGTTTCACTTGGAGGACTTTGTGACCACGACATTTTTAACGCCTCCCAGCCACCATTAATCAAGGCGGTGGATCTTTGATCGGCTGGGTTTCGAACCATACATGAGGACTGCGTACTATGAGCTTTGCCTCCTGACAAACACAGGACAGATTTACGGCACAGAGAGGATGAAATAACATCCATGGGCAAGGCGGGATTCGAACCCGCGACCACTTGCTTACGAGGAGAGTACTCTACCTCTAGGCCCACGCGGCCCCTCAAACTGTTTGAGTGCGCATATTTCAGTCATTTCGTGAACTGCAATACATAGTTTTGAGAAAGCGAATCTTGGCACAAAATACCTGTTCGAAACGAGGCAATGGAATCAGTGAAATAGAAAGATCAGCAATAGAGGCTTTTTTTTAATATAATTCTTTGGGGGGATTTTTTTTTTTTTTTTTTTTTTTTTGTACAGAGTGGGGAGGAGGGGAGGGGGTCATTTTTAGGTGACAGATCTTTGTTGCGTCTCTGATCGTCGTGATAAAATATAGCAAATTCTGACGAATAAGTTTTTGTTTAAAAACCTGGAACCCCTTTGACTTTATTATTATATTATTATTTCAACAGGAATGTCTTCTTCGAACAAAAGTTACTACAAAACCTCTATTGCTTACTAGAAACACAGATGAAGATTTTCGCGTCTCTGACCAAGTAAACTTACTGAGTCTCCTTCACATGAAATATGATATACATAGAACTTTTCAGTTGAATCCTTATAGCAGCTAAAGAATTAATATATATGTATGTATATATATATATATATATATACTAGCAGTACCCGCACGGTGATGCCTGTGCAAAAAATGTAAAGGAAGTCAACAGAATAAATTTAAATTCACTCCAACACCTCTGAAGTAAAACTACTGTATTCTTTAATTCAAATGTACTCCACTACTTTTTAAATTCCACTAAAAGTCATGTTGAAGTTTAAATCACAATGCGCAAAATAAATCAAGAAAACATTAAGTTAAGTTCGTAACAGGAGATTTAGTCAATTTTCAAGGCTTAACTCAACACGCAAATTTAAACCACTGAAGAAAGAGCAGTTGTCTGGAAAATGGGCACGGGACATTTCCGCCGCAAAGTTTATCCCTACCCAGTGGCGTTACTACGGAGGGTGTTTTGGGGACAAACCCCTCCCAAAATGTTGGTCTAAAAAAGCATAAATGAGGAGAGAAAAAATCACAGAAGGAAAAAGTACGATTCTTCTGTGAATATCATAGTGTAAGGCAGGAATTCAAGTGAAACAGGCGATCGCAAATTGCAATCGCTACTGGAAGTCGAATTACATTAGAACGTTTCTTGACAAAAACATCGTGACGTCAGCGTGACGTTTGCGTGACGTTTGCCCATGAAAAACGAGTTAGATAAAACGTCACAGCCTACTTGGCGAATAAGAGGAGATCGCTGACTGCTTGTGAGCTCCTATTAGCTCCACCACCATTGCAATCGCAAATTCCCAAATTTGAATAAGTTGCAATTGCTATAAATGCTAATCGCTAGAATGCAACTTAACTTAGCACTGACGTCACTACGGGTGGAGCCAATAAGAGCTCACAAGCAGTCAGCGATCTCCTCTTATTCGCCAAGTAGGCTGTGACGTTTTATCTAGCTCGTTTTTCATAGGCAAACTTCACGCAAACGTCACGATGTTTTTGTCAAAAAACGTTCTAATGTAATTCGACTTCCAGTAGCGATTGTAATTTGCGATCGCGTGTTTCACTTGAATTCCTGCCTTAGACTTCATTGCCACCCATTGCAGGGCCCCTTCCCAGAACCATTAAGGATCGTCTTTTTTTTTTCTTTTTTAAGAAATAAATGTTACAAATTTCCGGGGGTAGCCCTCCAAAACCCCCATTATCATCACGATTCGTCTAAATTGCGTTTTTGGAACTTAAATTTCGAAAAAATCGCTTGGAAGAATTCCTGGATCCTATCATTTTCTTTCACATTATTGAAACTGGCCTGCAATCGTATTTTACTGACTGGGGAAGAGATCGAACATCCTCTCCTCTAACGCCTCTAACATCATCAAGATAGTCTAGAATGGAGTTTTTGGAGGTACGATTTATGAAAATTTCCGGGGGCGAACCCCCGGACCCCCCTTTTATTTTTCTGCAGTAATATTTCTTAAGACAATTCTAGTGTCAGAGGTTGTTACTCTTTACAACGCAGTCCGGTTTTCGAATTTCGGAAGTCCGTACTTTTAAGTTCGTACTTTTCGTATATATATATATATATATATATATATATATATATATATATATATATATATATATATATATATATATATATATATATATATATATATATATATATATATACTAGCCGACCCGGCGAACTCTGTTCCGCCTTAAAGGCAATAAATAAGCAAATTTTTGAATTTTCTATTTCTATTCAAGAAGTCATTAAACTTCGACACACATGAGGACTGCGTACTATGCGCCTTGCCTCCACAGATAGTACAATACAGATTTTATTGAAGGAAAGAATTTACAGCACAGAGAAGGAAGTTACACCCAGGGCAAAGGCGGGAATCGAACCCGTGCCTCTGGAGATTACAAACTGACGGGCAGACCCACTGCGCCGTTGAGGCCCCAAAGTTTTTTTATTAGAAAATACAAAAAAAAAATTAAGTACCTACATTAATCATCCATTATTGTTTCTGTATTTACAACCTATTTTACTGCGCTCCAGAAGCTGTCAGAAGATGTGCTTTATGTCGCCCGGCGACAGAGGCTCAAAAAAGGATTAGTTAAAAAGATAATTTTTTTGGACTGCTTATCAACTGACTGCTCCATCCATAAATCTATCCAAACAAACTTTTGTATAAATAATAGTAGTAAGAAGAACAGCCACTTAAATGCAGTCCAGGAGCTATCCCACCAAGCGCTTTCCATCACCTCTTAGTATCAGAGGTGTAAAAACTCTTAAGTGACAATCGTTTCTGACAGCTTACCTTAATAGTTAAAAATTACGTGTCCCTGTGTTTGTGGCCAATGGACTCCTCAGCTACTGAACCGATTTTAACCAAATTTTGCCAATTAAATTTATTACCATAGGGAAACGATTGTATCAGGTAGCTCAGCCACAACCATTCTTCCATGATTTTAGTGTGAACATTAAAAGGCAAGAAATATAATGTATTTCGCACCATCTCTTTGAAGTGATTACAATCTAACAGTGACCCTCGAATAAGCAAGATTTCACTGGCTGGAAGGTTTGGTAAATTTCCAGATTGTTGCCAAACTTTACTACGCCAAATACGAAGAGTAACTGAATAGCGGTGTTACCGAAAATATCAGAATGGAACTGTTATTGTTAAAAATTTAGTGATGGCAGCTTAAAATGCATGTTTTACACATGCAATAAAATACTCTTTAGACTGCAAAGAACTACTGTTCCTTCCCAAAGCGTTTTTTTTTTTTTCTTTGATTTGGAGAAAGTAGTGTTTCACTGGCTGGGAGGTTTGGTAAATTTCCCGATTGTCACCAAACTTTACGACGCCAAATACGAGGAGTAACTGAATAGCCATCACTAAATTTTTAGCAATAAAAGTTCCATTCTGACATTTTCGGTAACACCGAATTTTGAGGAAGTCAACTGAATAAATTTAAAGTCACTCCAACCCTCTGAAGTAAAATTATTATCCTATAACCTTTTAAATTCGACTTAAAGTCATGTTAAAGTTTAAATCAATTTAATCAAAAGGAGATATTAATTATTCAAAGTCAATAAATCTTCACGGCTTAAATCTATACGCAAATTTAAACCACTATGTAACTTCAGAGATGAAAGAGCAGTTTCTCTGGAAAATGGATCTAGTGTTTCAGTTTTACGTACACAGTTAAGCCTTGAAAACTGACTAAATTTGATTAATTAATGTCTCCTGTTCTAATTAACGGAGAGAAACGTGCTAAAACTTTTCTTTTGGGGTGGGGGAAGGTTTTCCCTCCTCAATTATGGCGGATACACCAAAAATGAGACTAATTAATTAATTTAAAAATAACTAATTCGAAATTTAAAATTTGGCCTTCGGGATGCATTTTACTGGGATACGTTCGAATTTTTGTGCCAAGTTTCAGGTCTGTATGTGCTGCGGGGGCTTCTGGCCAGCTCAGCGGTTACAAACAAACAAACACCGTCATCTTTATATATAGAGATATCCGCAAAAGATTTGCTTTTTGTTTAAAACAGCAGATTTCTTAAATTATGCATAATGCGGCAAAACCTCCCATAACGTACACCCCTTGAATGCAGACACCCATTCTCACAAAACATACTTTTTTTGAATTCAAATTTTCTGAAATCAGAAATTTAAATCGGGAAGTGTTCGCATTTTTAACCGACTTCAACAAAGGAGGAGGTTATCAATTCAAAGCGTGTACTTTTTTTTTTGTTTGTTCGCACATAACATCTGATCTACTGAACCGATTTGGACGATTTTTGTTTTAATCGATAGGAGATGGTGTAACTTAGGTACCATGTACTCATATGACGATATTTGTTCACAAAAAAAAAAGTTATTATGGAAAACAGTACATTTCATGTCATTTCCCCATTAAATGATAATATTTTCAATCCATTGTTGCAAACATTTGTTGCCTCGCAAAAGCAATATTAATAGTAACCATGATGAAAATTTTGAAGCAAGGCTTCTCTGGAGTAAGTATGAAATATTAATAAGTAGTCGAATTTAAAGCGATTTGTCCTAAATGATTAAATATGAAATCCATTGTTACAAAACGTAGTTGATATGAAACTGTAATAATAATAATAATGAGAATTTTAAATGAAGGCTTAACTAAATCAAACATGAAACTCATTAGCGGGCAACGCACGTAGTATGTGTTAAAATCTTATGAACAACGAGAAACTAGAATTGCTTTGAAATATAAATTAGTTGAAAAGCCATTGATATTTAAATAGCTTTGATTAAGGTAGTGCACAAATAAATACCAGAGAATAACAAAAATTATTTTTTGGTATCAATCATTTAAAATTTTAGAAGCGTTGGTAGTTTCTTCCTTTTCTTTCACAGTTTATTTTATGGGGTCATTCCACGTCAAGTGATCCAAAATCTGAGCAAAATTTTACCTTACATTTTTGTATTTCTTTCAAATTTGGCTCATCAATTGTTCCCCTTGAGGTAATTAAAAGTCTCAATTTTTAGATTTTTATCTCTATTATTTTTTCATTTATGAGACTTTGAACTTTGGAAAAACCCTCGTTTTTCCATAGATAAGGGAAGATAAAAGGGACCATAACTTGGCACCAAATATAGATAGAACGATTTGGTAAATGGCATTTTAAAGTACGTTAGTTGCCGTTTAATTTGATATGCAGCATGACTAATTTGATAAAAATTTTCTTTTTCAAAAAATGAAGTTTAAATTTCAAATTTAAATTTCTCGAAAAACATGTAATGAATTTTTTTCAAAAAATTCTCAAAAATTCTTGTGTATTTTATCTATGTTTGTACAAATTTTTAGATTGGGATCTCAATGGAATCATATTTTTTTGAATTTTTGAATAAAACTGTATTGGAAAAAAATGATATTTTTACTTTCTTCTATATCTAATATATAGAAGAAAGTATTGGTTTCGTGAAAATTTTCGAATGTCGAATTTTGACGGATTTGCACGTTTTGAGGTGCGCTGAGTCCATTTCGACCATTTTTAGAAAATGTCTGTCTGTCTGTCTGTCTGTGTGTGTGTGAGTCTGTATGTGTGTGACCAGTTTTTGTGGCCGCGCTAGAGCAAAAACTACTGAATGAAATCGAACAAAAATTTTTTCACATATGTACCACCATGTGAACTGGTGCACCTGACTTTTTTTAGCGAATTCCTCCAAGGGGGGTGGAGCAATCGCACGTGTTCTGCGCGGGGGTGATTGCTATATCTCAGGAAGTAACTGGCGGAATCAAACGAAAATTGGTCCATAGATAGACCCTACTGAGTACAGGTGCTGATTCAATTTGTTTGTCAATATCTCCAAGGGGGGTGGAGCAATCGCACGTGTTCTGCGCAGGGGTGATTGCTATATCTCAGGAAGTAACCGGCGGAATCAAACGAAAATTGGTCCATAGGTAGACCCTACTGAGTACAGGTGCTGATTCAATTTGTTTGTCAATATCTTGAAGGGGGGTGGAGCAATCGCACGTGTTCTGCGCGGGGGTGACTGCTATATCTCAGGAAGTAACCGGCGGAATCAAACGAAAATTAGTCCATAGGTAGACCCTATTGAGTACAGGTGCTGATTCAATTTGTGTGTCAATATCTCAAAGGGGGGTGGAGCAATCAAAAGTGCTTATTTTGTCACTGCACCTACTGTATCTCGGGAAATATTGCTGCGATTTGAATGAAATTTGGAATAACACTAACCCAATATGGAAGCAAGCATCGATTAAATTTTGGCGCCAATCGCCCCAGGGGGAGGGTGGGGTGATTTTTGCGCTTAGTCAACAATGCGAAAAATTACTTCATTAAAAAATCGCTTTCACGCTATTTAATTATCAAAACAGCTGAAAACTTTCAATGATTTGAAATTTTTAACTGTTGCCAATTTCTTTTTACTAACAAACAAAATGTTTGCAATTTATCTAAACAAGGCTTTTGCAATGATTTCCAATTTCGCTCATTGATTCTGCATTTGCAGGGTTATTACGATAATTGGGAAATTGGCGCTGTCTCCAACTACTCGGGCGAGTACGTATTTTATTTTGTAACCGGAATTCATAAGATAGATATAGAAGAAAGTTTCGTGACGGCCACGACAGCTAGTTTAAATTCTATTTATTTAAATACTAAGTTGTCTGGCATGTGATGGTCTAAAAAGTAGTAAATACACATGAATATGCTTAAAGTGAGCTGGCATGAGCTTAGAGATTTGTCAGGTTCATCCCCCCCCCTCCCTCCCTCCAGGGGCGGCGCTAGCTGTTTTACCGCCCCGGACAAATTTTCAAATTGTCGCCCTCATCGGGATGTTAAAAAAAAAAAAAAAAAAAAAAAAACAGGTGGGTGGGGGTTCTAGCCGTTCACATTCTTATAAATTTAAACGTCTTGAGCTCGAATTATGCTTTTCATCTTTATAGGTGTTTTCCATTAAAAAACGTGGTTTCAGAGCCACCTCCCCTCTCCACGAAAAAAAGTTTTTTCAATGTAAAGTCTGCTAGAGCTAAGTCTCGAAAAAAAATTAAAAATAAACTCAAACTGCAGACGATTTGTAACTATGACGAAGAGAATTCTGAGCCTCAAAACCAGACTAACGTAAATCACTGTGACTATTTAGCAAGAGAAGTTAAAAACGTTTGGCTCATACAAAGGTTGGGACGAACGCTCTTTTAACACTGGAAAGTAATTGTAAAGGTTTTTTTTTTTTTTTTTAGGAATTACGTTCATATAGTTCGATGCGCAATAAGATTTTTAATACGATGGAGCATTGCCATTTTTTGACTTACGTTAGTTAATCCGGTCCTGCATTACAGAATTAGTGTCGCTAAATAAGTATTCATAAGAACAAAGAGCCAGACTTATTTTTATCCTCATAGCAGGTTGAAAAATCAAAAGAACATCAATATCGGTCAAGTGCGAGCTAAAAAGCATTTCGTGGATAATAAAAAGATAGATATATAAATTAATTAATAGAAGTTCATTGTCAATAAATACAAGCAAATTAATCTTGACTTGATCATTCCAGTAAAAAGCAGCACAATAAAACCAAATCATGTTTATCTCTATATATAAAGATGACGGTGTTAGTTAGTTAGTTTGTTTGTTTGTACGTTTGTAACCGCTGTACGTTTGTCCACCCTTCGAAGCCCCCACAGCACCGACAGACCTGAAACTTGGCGCAAAAATTTCGAACGTATCCTCGTGTAATGCATCTCGAAGGACAAATTCTAAATTTCGATTTAGTTATTTTTAAAATAATTAATAAGTCTCATTTTTGGTGTATCCGCCGTAATTAAGGGGGGAAAACCTTCCTCCACCGCAACATTATATATCGCTGGAAAGGGTTTTTTTCTGAAAAAAAAAGTTTTAGCACGTTTCTCTCCGTTAATTAGGAGAGGAGATATTAATTAATCAAATTTAGTCAAATTTGAAGGCATAACTCTGTACGTAAAACTGAAACACTAGATCCATTTTCCATACAAGCTGCTCTTTCTTCAGTGGTTTAAATTTACGTATAGAGTTAAGCCTTGAAAATTTACTAAATTTGAGTTTATCGCTTGTTTTTTTAATTTATTTGGCGAATTGTTTTAAACTTTAAAAGGACTTTTAGTGTAGTTTAAAAGGTTGTGGAGAAAACGGTAAGACTAGAATTTCCTATGCGATATTTTAAAAGAACTTGATGCATTTATAGCTTTTAAAATGCTATGAGATTTATAGCTGTGATGCCTAATAAGTGAATTTGAGGTGTAATATAAGAATATTTTTTTAAAAATTAATGTTTTGCTGTGGCCAATAACTCGCACAATATTTTCAGAAAATTATAGTAATTGGCCCATATGGAATGAGAACGCTACTGATAACTCTAAATGTTTAGCAACAGAAAAATCAAATGAAGAGTTTAATGTATTAAATAAGCTCATGTCTCTAAAAGACTTCCAAAATATTTTTGGAGGCGAAGTGGACAAGATAAAAGCACTGAAATATCAGGAGGAAGTTTCAAATAATACATGACCATTATACAAAGTTTGGCGCTTTTTTTCCAGAATGATTTTTCTAAAAACAACTCTACCAATACTAAAATACTGACTGCAATTATAACAACAAATGCAAATTTGACTAACGAAAATAATGTGACAGCAGCAACAATTGTGATAACTCCTCTGAAAACTCCTATAAATTTGTATACGTCAGCTACTTCAAACAAAACAACTCATTGTAGTAAATTTATCGATGATTACCAACAAAATGCGCCGAAAAGTAGGAGAAATTTTTTTTAATAGGATACACAAAAAAAACCATTCTTTATAATTTCTGAGAGTTATAGAGCAGCTATTGAAAACAAAGAACAAGAAAAGCAGCAAAAAGGGAAAGATGGAGAAAGATATTGAATGCTAATGTTATAATATATTTAATGAACGAAAAATATATTCAATTAACGGTATAATACCTTCATACAATGGTATACTATATTCATGTAAAGGAATAATATTTTCATATATATATATGAATAATCCAGTATAACATTGAATGTTTACATGGCCAATAACTGTATGGTTTCATAGCCAATAACTATGATAAGGTGGCCAATTACTATCAATTTGACATTTTTGTTTTTGCGTTAACTTTTTTTCTAATAATATGTCTGAAAAAATGTTTTCAGACAGTATGAGTAGTAAAATGCATTAATATAGTATCATATGAAGTATTTCTTATTTATGCAGAAACATTTCATTTATTTTTTTATTCAAACATACGATGTCGCTAAAGTGGCCAATTACTATACCGCTTCGACTATAATAATTTTACTTCAGAGGGTTGGAGTGAATTTAAATTTAGTCAGTGGGCTTACTTTCCATTTAAATGCACGGGCATCGCCGTGCGGGTACTGCTAGTTAAAGCTATAAGTTAAACTGGACAAAAGTACAAATTGAAAAGAAGTACCACAATAGCATGTCGAGTAGAAAATATCTCAAAATATAATAAAGTCAACAAATCATTTGAAAAAAAGAAAATCAGGGCTTTTTTTACGTGCTGGCGTACACACACACACACACACACACACACACACACACACACACACACACAACTATATAAACACACATAATTATTTAAATAACAATAAGAAGAAAATGACCTCTTATTACTTGTTTGTGCCCAATAAGGAATTATTACAGAATTTATAATGATATTTACCCAGTTTAGAAATGTTTCTTGAGAGCTGATAGTATGTTGGAAATGTTATAATTAAAACAGTGGAATAATATTGATGAAATAAAATATAATAAAATCATTGCTTCAAAAATATCAATTTATATATTTTTTTCTTTATAATCATAGATTAAGAATGCAATAAAACAACATTAGTATTTGATACACACTTTAATGACAACTTGATGAGAGATTAATTGCTTATGCTGTACAAAATTTGAGAGATCAAATTAATGTTTAACGTTATTTTCCCTCCTGTAGTAACTTGTAGTAATATTCATTCTCTGCTATCAAGTCTGTTAAATAACTATTTAAAAAAAAAAGAAATATGAGGACGAAGGTTACAATTCAATGCATTGTTCTTCCGTGGTACTCTATTACTACAAACTCCTAAAGAAACAAGAAAATTAAAAAGCTTTTTCTTACTTTTAATTCTGCAAAATTTGCAATTATTTTTTGAAAACCTATTTGTTCAGCTAATTCGTGTTCAATTGCCAATGTAGCTAGGCCATTTAATCTATATTGAAGAGTTGTGGAACTTAAATTTTTTTTTTATTAATTTTAATTTTGAGAAAACTCCTCTCGCCACCTGCCACACTTATTAACAAAGATAGTAAAATTCTTAAAGCAATAGCTAAATTTGGTGCAATATCAAGAGCTGAAACCAAAGATAAAATTTCGATTGGGCTTTGCTTTTTACCTAATAAGGCCGAAACTGACACTATTAAAAAACCGGGTCGTTTGGTAACCATGGGAGGACCCCTGTATATTTAGTTCGTGAGATGCAGTTTTGTTTTATAAATACAAGTTTAACATGCAAGCCTGTTTTTCAAATTAAATATTATTCAACCTCATGAATACATCGCAAGAAACGAATAGTAATGAAAATACATGAAACTTACTTCAGAAATATTCCTTTCCTAAAGACAAACCAAAGCATATTTTTTGAACTTTTTGCCTTTACTTAAAGATCGACGCTGATGATGGTTGAGTTTAGCTGCAATACATAGCAAATGGTATTAAGTTTTCCGGCCACAAAGATACAAAAGGGCTTTCTAAAATCACCTAATTCGTTGAAAGTTCCCTGCACGAATAAACGGTAAAATTATCCAGGCATACGTTGAACCTAAAGAGAAAACTCGTTTTATCGAAGAGGTGGTGTAAGTGACGCACGTGTTTTCTTTTTACTAGTACAAAAGAGAAGCAACACTACCGAAACAACAAAATCATAAAAGCGTCCCACTTCCAGGATTGTCCCGCTCCCCTTTGCATCAGTTTCAAGGAAACAATTAGCAGGAAGAGAGTTTGGAAAATAGGAGCCATAAAGCAAAGGCCTAGGGCCCAAAATCATGCGAAGTACCCCGAAGTACCAGGGTTGGGGCCTCGGTAATCGGACCGCACACGACGCTGTCTCGCCGTCTCGCTTACTGATAGGCAAGGGTGATCAGATGACGTCCCCGACAGCAATTACGGAACAAAGAGCTCACGATAAAAATAAGACCTAAAACTTTCACGTTCGTTTCAAGCTTCCAAGCTGCAAAAGGAAATGTGTTTGTAAAAGACGTTTGTACAAATTTGTCATTAATGAAAAATGTATTTTAGACATTCAAACCAAAATGCCGCCCCTAAAATTTGGCGCCCCGGACAGGGGTCCGGAATGTCCGCCGCTAGGGCCGCCCCTGCTCCCTCCCGCACAACCACTCTTTTTTTCTTTTTTTTCAAAATTGTTCAAAATGTTTTTAAGAAAAAACTCTTTGATACAAAATGAATAGTAAACTTATTTAAAGTTGTTAAATGGGTTCCTTTATAACTAGACGAAGTATCCCCCTCCCCACCCAAATATACCATTCACACTATACTAATATGCCTCGGGTTTGAATTGAGGATGTATTTTCACCCTAGGTATATATATTGTTTTTCAGACGAAGCTAAGTGCTTCTTTTCGATCCGAACTTCAAAGTGCACTTCCATTCAATATCTGAAATTTAACTTTATGATTCATTTCATCTCCTACCCCAGCACCAATCTTCAATTTTGAAGGGAGGAAATAAATGGGTCGCCCAAGGATCATAGCAAACTGCAAAAAAGGACTGTTTCTCCTTGTTCTCATCGTTTTTTCTATTCTTTTCGCACAAAACTGAAAATAAATCAAAATATCAGATCATATGTCTGTGTCCCCATAACTATCTTCCCACATTATCTAGTGTGCAGCTGTTATTTAATTTTTTTAATTGTTTGTGTTCTTTTTCATTTTGTTGTAAAGGAAAGTAATGCAGCAAGATATATCTATATACATATATTAAACAAACACTGCTTTTTTGATCATAACCTCTCATGTTGTCTAACTTCTGTACAGATTGCTCCTCCCCTTTTCCTACCTTCCCGCTCCAAACTTTTATTTTTTTATCATCCCGTCTAACCCCATTTCAAAGCCTTAGTCTCTACTGATGTCTGGTAGTGTTTCAGTTTGTTCTGTTTGTTACTCTTTCCTATTAGCTCATGAGCTTTGTCCAATAAGAGAAAGGAAAGGCAGTGATGAGGACTGACATATAACCTGATACTTTGATTTCTTTTCAGTTTTGTGTGAAAATAATGGGAAAACATTATGAGAACAAGGGGAAACAGTGCTATTTTGCTGTTTGCTATGATCTTGGGGCGAACCGTTTCTTTTCTTCCTCCAAAATTGAAGATTCGTGCTGGGGGAGGGGATGAAATGAATCATGAGTTTAAATTCAGATATTGAAGGAAGTACACTTTGTGAAGGTCGGATTGAAAAAAGAAACACTTCGTCTGTGTAAAACAATATATATCTAGGGGGAAAATAATCATCAAATCAATCCGCAGGTGAGACGTCATATTAGTGTAGCGTTAATGGTATATTTGGGTGGGGGAAGGGTTTTACTTCGCCTTGTTATAAGGAAACCCATTTACCAACTTTAAATAAGTTAACTGTTCATTTTGTATCAAAAAGGTTTTTTTTTTTTTAGCATTTGAAACAGTTTGTATTGGGGGAAAAAATGGTTTTGTCGGGAAGGAAGGGAGGGGGAGCTGACCAATTTACAAGTTAATGCTAGCTCACTCACCTATAGTAAAAATAATAGTCAATTCAATCCCCAGGTTAGGTGTCATAATAATACAGCGTTTATGGTATATTTGGGTGGAGGAGGGGATACTTCGTCTAGTTATAAGGAAACCCATTTACCAACTTTAACCCATTAATGCCTAGCGTCCCTTTTTAGGGACGGTCCAAAAAGGGGTCTGAATTTCCCCAAAATGAACATTTCAACCAAATAATGGTGTTCAATGAGTACCTTGGTATTGTTTCAGTTCGTTATTAACAGATTGCAGCACATAACCATTCTAAAGTGCGTTCTGTAGCAGTTTCAAAATGATCTTTATCAAAAATGACATCGTTTACAATCTCAAGGAAAAAAGCTAAGTTTTCAAAGTTATTCCCAGCTTCCCAGTTTATGTTAATTGCTGGTTTTATTTCTTCTTATAAAAGGTCTTTTTGAATATTATATCGTAGGCAGAAAAAAATTTGAGTAAAAAAAGTTTCTACCCTCTGGGGTCTATCGTAACTTTTCAGGGACGATTTTTCTTTCCTTAATAAAAAATTAATTTTTTACATATATTTTTTTTATTATTTTTCCCGTCCATTAGATACTGTTTGTAACCAGTATACAAAATATCTTTGGGAAAAAAAATGTCAGGCATTAATGGGTTAAATAAGTTTACTATTCATTAGGGTGGAGCGAAAAAAACAAAGTTTTTATTTTCGAATCGTAATAGTGCGGAAAAGTTGCGATTGGTGAAGACTTACAAAACAAAAAAAAATTTTTTGAAATCGGATAATATCTTCCGTTCCCGCAACGAGCCTGAAATTTTGAAAAAATAAAAATTTTTATGTGTTTTTAGCAATTTTTCAAAGTTTTTGTTTCAATGGTTATTTCAATGCTCTTGGACGGAAAAGTTACGATTGGTGAAGCCTTCTGAAATTTTAAAAAATATATTGAGATCGAATAATACCTTCTGATCCAGGAACAAGCCAGAAAAACCAAAAAATTGTACATTTTCAGCTTTTTTTGGGAGGGATTTAAAAATTTTTTTTTTAAATGTTCTCATTTTTTTTCTTCTTTTTTACCCGGTATCATAGCGTAAAGAATTTTAAAAAGCACTATATTACTCTTAAACATTAATTTTTTTCTTGATTTTTAGATATCTTCTAAACATGCAAACTACCAGTCTTGACAACAATGAAACACTTTCAAATAATAGAAAATTATAAAATATTTTCCAAAATTTCTACAATCCAGGACAAAACTCAGTAATAAGATACCCACTCGCAAAAAAAACGCTAATTTTAATCACTAAACGATAAACAATTTTAGTGCCTAACTAATTACATACAATTTCTTAACCGCCTTTTGAAGTCTGTGCCTTCCATAAACTATTAACTAACCTAACTGACTACCCTCAGAATCCTTTAATATTAATTTAATTAAAAACTAATTTTTGTTCAGTCTTTAAAATTAAACCTAGTTAGGTTAGGTAGTGTATAGAATGAGACTGCAAAAGGCAATTAAAAATTAAGAAACTAACATATAATGAGGTAGATATTATAATAGTTTATCGTTTAGAGATAAAAAATATTGTTTATCTTGTGAGTATTTTTTTCAGTGGATCTTTGTACTGAAAAAGTTCAAAAAATTTAATTCATAGGCATGGGTAAAAAATTTTATGTAAATGTTATTGATTATTTTTTGCTTTTTAGTTGCTTTAAGTTTGTTTAAGGTTATGTTGGTTCCTACAGTAACACAGTCCCAAGCAAAGTGGGGCAAGGTGTAGCAAAAATTAAGGATTGGAAAGCATTTGACAAGGAGAGGGCACTGCGGGGAAGGCAAAGGCATAGTTATGCCCCACACACCCCCATTTGCTTTATGCAAAAAATGTTAAAACACGTTATCATGAAAGCTGAACATTTGAAACACGATTGCAGAGAATTTTGTGCTTAAAAGGTTACTATAGAGCATCTTGGTGATGATTTTAGAATACATTTGATATGGACAGCCATAAATATAATGAATGTATTAGTCTAGAAGACAAAATTAATTTTAGATTTTGTTGATTTCTAATTTTTCATACACAAAATTATTTTTAAATAAAAAACAAAACCGCCATTGAAAAACAACCGGAAACTAAAAAGGAAAAAATATTTATAACATAATATTTACACGCATTTTTTTACCCATACCTATTAACTAACTTTGTTTAACTTTCTCAGAACAAAAACCCACTGAACAAAACACTCACTCATAAGATGAACAATATTTTTTAACTTTAAACGATAAACTATTTTAATACTTACCTCATTACATGTTAGTTTCTTAATTTTTAATTGCCTTTTCAGTCTCATTATATACACTACCTAACCTAACTAGGTTTAATCTTAAAGACTGAACAAAAATTAGTTTTTAATTAAATTAATGCTAAAGAATTCTGTGGGTAGTCAGTTATGTTTTAGGTAACAGATTTTAGAAGGCAGAGACTTCAAAAGGCGGTTAAGAAATTGTATATAATTAGTTGGGTATTAAAATTGTTTATAGTTTAGTGATTAAAATTAGCGTTTATTTTGTGATTGGGTATCTTATTTAGTGGGTTTTTGTATTGGATTGTAGAAATTTTGGAAAATATTATATAATTTTCTATTAGTTGAAAGTGTTTCATTGTTGTGAAGAATGGTAGTTTTGCATGTTTAGAAGATACTGTCGGCCCCGCTTAAACAAATACTGTCGGTTCCAAGAAATATTATTCGATTAAACGGGGTATTCGATTAAGCTGGGATCTTTAACATTACGTCTGTGGCATCGGTTCCAAGATATTTTATTCGTATAAGCTGGGTATTCGTTTATCCGTTATCCGATTAAGCGGGGACGACAGTACCTAAAAACATTAATGTTTAAGAATAATATAGTGCTTTTTAAAATTCTTTACGCTATGATACCGGGTAAAAAAGAAAAAAAAAAGAGAACATTTTTTAAAAAAAATTTTAATCCCTCCCAAAAAAAGCTGAAAATTTACATTTTTTTGGTTTTTATGGCTTGTTCCTGGATCAGAAGGTGTTATTCGATCTCAATATATTTTTTAAAATTTCAGAAGGCTTCACTAATCGTAACTTTTCTGTCCAAGAGCATTAAAATAAGCATTGAAACAAAAATTTTAAAAAATTGCTAAAAACAAGAAAATTTTCATTTTTTCAAAATTTCAGGCTCGTTGCGGGAACGGAAGATATTATCCGATTTCAAAAAAATTTTTTTTTGTTTTGTAAGTCTTCACCAATCGCAACTTTTCCGCACTATTACAATTCGAAAATAAAAACTTTGTTTTTTTCGCTCCACCCTACTATTCATTTTGTATCAAAGAGTTTTTTTAACATTTTGAACAGTTTTGAATTAAAAAAGAGTGGTTGTGCGGGCGGGGGAGGAAGGGGTGAGGGGGTGAACCTGACAAATCTATAAGCTCATGCCAGCTCACTTTAAACATATTCATGTTTGTTTACTACTTTTTAGACCATCACAAGCAAGATAACTTAGTTAAATGAAAAATGATCAAATAGGCTTTGTGCTGAACTATATTTGAAGTTAAAAATCAACGTAAATAAAGCACAAATAAGGTAGAAAGTACAGCAAATAGCTATTTCAAGGCTACAATGGAGCCCCTTCATCAGTGCAAGAAGCTCAGCAAACAACATGAAAGCTGTAAGAGAACTGAGCGCGAAGCACGTGTGCCCCGGCATTTATAACAAATGGGCGAGTGCGCTTGAACTCACAACAAAGCGGGAAAACACCGACCAATCAGCGATCAGCGAAACGCCAGGAGAGCGAAGAAAAGGGGCTAATATATAATAGGCTAATATATAATAGGCTAATAAAGCCCTCTCATTCCAGCAAGGTTTCCAAGTCTAAGGTTGGTTACACCATTGTTTTGCCTTTTTATCCAAAAACAAGTCATCAAGTTGCAAAGATTTTGAAAAAGTTTGGTTTCGATATTTCTTTCTCTCCTGTGAACAAAATCAAGTTTACAAACTTAAAGCATCCCATTGATTGCCGAAGCAACTGGGGCATTTATAGCATCTCTTGCAAATGCGGACTTAGCTATGTAGGCCAGACTAAGCGGCCTCTTAAGCACCGTCTGAAAGAGCATCAAAATTATGTTAAACATAAAGAACTAGCACGCTCTTCCATTGCTCAGCATTGTTGGACTTCTGGTCACTGCTTTGATTTTTCTTCGGCTAGAATTATTTGTAAATGTTCGTCAGTTTATGACCTCGATTTTTGGGAAGCTTACCATATTTGGAAAAATTCCCATTCTCTGGTGAATGATTTTTCCAGTGTTCCATTTTTCCCTGACATCTGGAAGCAATTTTTATAATTTCGTCTTCTAGTGTTTTCTCCCGCGCTTTTTTCCCCTACTTTCCTTTGCCGCCTTCCCCCTTTTCTTCGCTCTCCTGGCGTTTCGCTGATCGCTGATTGGTCGGTGTTTTCCCGCTTTGTTGTGAGTTCAAGCGCACTCGCCCATTTGTTATAAATACCGGGGCACACGTGCTTCGCGCTCAGTTCTCTTACAGCTTTCATGTTGTTTGCTGAGCTTCTTGCACTGATGAAGGGGCTCCATTGTAGCCTTGAAATAGCTATTTGCTGTACTTTCTACCTTATTTGTGCTTTATTTACGTTGATTTTTAACTTCAAAGATAACTTAGTATTTAAATAAATAGAATCTAAAAAATATCATTTTTTAGATTTCAAAAATTCAAAAAAATATGATCCCAATCTAAAAATGTGCACAAACATAGATAAAATACACATAAATTTTTGAGAATTTTTTGAAAAAAATTCATTATATGTTTTTCGAGAAATTTAAATTTGAAATTTAAATTTCATTTTTTGAAAAAGAAATTTTTTATCAAATTAGTCATGTTGCATATCAGATTAAGCGGCAACTAACATACTTTAAAATGCCATTTACCAAATCGTGCTATCTATATTTGGTGCCGAGTTATGGTCCCTTTTATGTTCCCTTATCCATGGAAAAACGAGGGTTTTTCCAAAGTTCAAAGTCTCATAAATCTCTTCTCTTCTCTTCTCTACTAATAATAAAGCTGAAGGTTTGTCTCTCTTTCTGTCCTTCTGTCTTTCCTTCTGTCCTTCTGTCTGTCTGTTACGCGCGTAGCGCCAAAACCGCTCGGTCGATTTTCATGCCACTTGGCACAAAATTAGTTTGTAGCATGTAGTTTTGCACCTCGAAGCGATTTTTCGAAAATTCCATTTCGTTCTTTTTCTATTCGAATTCTTAGCGGAAATTCGATAAAATAGGGAATAAATATTTCACACACATTTTCAAGTCTTATGTCATTCGAAAGCTTGAAATTTTCTGCACAAAATGAAGTTTTTTCGAAGTTTCTACGATCATCAGGAGAGCTGTAACAATTGTTTTTAGAATCCCGAAATTCAAGGCTTACCTTCAGTAAAGCAAGCCAAACGATTCTAAAATGGTTGAGCTCTAGAATAAAATTTGTTTGAAAAGAGAGATAAAATGAATTATTTTATCAACGGAAATCAACTTTTCATGTTGTTACTATGGTTACGTGTTCATACTTATTTTTGTTTCGTTCTTTTTCCAGGGTTGCCAGCGTCAATCTTCGTAGGCTACGGCCAGACGTAGTATTTTTGATTCTACGGTAGTATTTTTTCGGCCCAAATAAGGAGCGTAGTATTTTTCTGGCAACCCTGTTTCCAATATACTAATGACTTAATTAAAAGATTTGGCGGATTTTTTTTTTTTTTTTTTTTTTTTTCATTTTCATTGATTTCGCATTTCATCAACATTGATTTTGGCAACTTTTGGAAACAGTAGTATTTTGTAATATTTTTTTAGAGGAGGCGTAGTATTTTTTTGTTCCAATTCTCTGGCAACCCTGTCTTTTTCCCGGTGAAGATGCTTTGGAACCCTGCTTGGCGCGTTTTCAAAAAGTCAACTACGCAAAATAGCTAGGGTTACCACGCTTTGCGCGCCTATCGTTCATTTAGCGAGAAAAGGGTACCTAAAGCACAGATTAACGAAATATCGTATCATCTGCGATATTGCATCGTTTTTTTTTAAGTGTTTCATTTCGAAAAATGTATTGTGTTGTTTTTTAAGCTAGGAAAGAAAACTTTCTTCTTCTTTTAAACTTTGGTAAGATTTCTGTTGGTTTCTGTTATCAACAAAATTGTTCTTATTTTCTCTTTTGGCTTATTTTTGTCCATCTCCTTTGGGGTTGCATTCGAATGTTCCAAGGGGGTGTTTTACCCCCGTTGTTATCGGGTAAATCAGTGTTTTCAATGCAAGGTGATATGAATTGGTTAACAAAAGTGATATGAATTGGCGTGACCACTTGGCGATATATCGCCAAGCTTTTGATCGCCAAGTATTTGACGCCAAATTGGCGAATTTTTTTTTTTTTTTTTATTTAGGTTCAATTTGGCGCTGTTGGCGATATTTTGCGAAAAATCCACTGAATGATGTTAAAATCGACGATATTTAGGAGATTAATCATTGTAAAACATTTTTTTGCATTGTTTCGTAGCAAACTAGGGATACAAATGTATGAATTGTTATCTTGCTCACTCCAAGCACTGTTTTAGCACTTAAGGCATCTACTAAGAAATTTACACGTAAAATTAAGTAGTGTGGGGTCCATATCAGATCTTTATATCACTTTGAAGGAATTATAGTTGAATAAAACTAAAACAGGGCATTTTTTCTGCTATATCAATTATTTTACAAATGAACTTTTAATTTTATACTACGGGCAAAGCCGTGCGGGTACCGCTAGTGAAAAAATAATAGAGATAAAAATCTAAAAATTGAGACTTTTGGTTACCTTAAAGTGTACAATTGATGAGCCAAATTTGAAAGAAATACGAAAATGTACGGCTATGGAGCATTTACTTAAGAAAATTAAGTGAAGTTTCGTAATGGAAACATTACCTTACTTCATAAGTACACTTACACTAAAAAGAATAAAATAAAATAATTTTGGAAAAAAATAGAACCGAATTCAGTTTGAAATTGCTCTAAAAAGTAAAAAATATTTTTTTTTCTTTGAACACCATCGAAACTACTTTTAAACATAAGTTTTGAAGTCGGAGCAAAAACGATAGGTAAAATGATACTTGACCATATTTTGCAAACATTTTTCAGAGAAACCATTGGAAATTAAAAGCAGAATATTTATACCATTACACGAATGTATGGTAATGAATGAAATGTATGCGAATGCTTTTAAAGAACATGGATCCATTAAAATTTATATAGTTGAATTGTAGTTGCGTGTTCTATACATTGTTTTTGCGCCGACTTCAAAACTTATGTTTAAAAGTAGTTTCGATGGTGTTCAAAAAAAAATTATTTTTTACTTTTTAGAGCAATTTCCGATTGAAGTCGGTTCTATTTTTTCCAAAATTATTTTTTTCTTTTACTTTTATACTAGCAGTACCCGCACGGCGATAACCGTGCAATAAATGTAAAGGAAGTCAACTGAATAAATTTAAATTCTCTCTAACCCTCAGAAGTCTAATTATGATATTCTTTCATTCAAATGTGCTCCACAACCTTTTATTAAACTCCACTAAAAGTCCTGTTAAAGTTTCAAACACACTTATTCGCCAAATAAATCGAATATACATTAAGTTAAGTTAGTAACAGGAGATATTCAGAATATGTTTAACAGGAGCCGGTCATTTTAAGTTTTTCCAGGTTGAGAAAAAGGAAAGAAAAACAATGCAATTTCATCGGGAAAACAACAAAAAACCACGCCCACTTTCTGGAAAATACGTTGATTTCACAAAGCCGGGGGGGGGGGGACCCCTCCTGACCCTTGAATGATTGCCCTGCACTTGCCCCCCCCCCCCTCCCCGTAAATGACGGGCCTGATGACAGAACAACACACATAAACATCACCGGTGAAAGAAAATTTGCGATACGTCACGTAGTTTTTTTTTTAAATAATTTTTAGAGTTCAAGCGAAGAGCGAAGATTACGTCACATGACTGGATGGGTTTTTCGCTTTTCGACCGCAAGCGTCAAAACAGAGCGAGAAGCGTTGCTTGCCGCAGCAGAAACAGGTTTTTCCGTGCATTCACAACGCTGTTCCTCAGGGCTGCTGGAATGGGTAAAAGTCGCCAAGTAATGCCTTTCTAAAAACTTGAATGTACTGTCTAATCTTTTATCGTAAAACCTTCCTCGCATCTGCGCATTCCTGAGGCCTCTTTGGATTTCCTCAAAATAGGGGAGAAATGCGAAGTAACATTCAACAGGAAGTAAGAAGCGAAAGCACCGGCAAGTGCGTCTCCTTATCCTATCACCCCTTTTTCGAATGGAAGCGATCGTGACTGCCAGGCGCGCAATACGCAGCTAGACAGTAGTTTTCGCCCCAAAAAGTTTGAAACAATCATCGTTGACACCCGTGGCAGGTTATCAGATAGCCCTTTCAGGAATCTAATCTCTAGTGAACTAATCGATTCAAACTAATTGACAACGGAAGAAAAAAAACTCCGACGTGAAAAGTTCGCACAGTTGCAATACAATTTTTATGTGTGAAAGGCTGAAATTACAGCCATATTACGTCACTGGTTTTGTTTCTTAAAGCGAGCTATTTTTTACAGTTTGTTTTTTAAAAAATCATTAAAAATCAATTATTGTGTTTCGAAATTTGGCGATGGTGAATTTTGTGTTTTTTAAGCTTCTTGACAATATCGAGGAGTAGAAGTCGACATATTTAAAAGGTTGAAATGTCCCTATTCACATTTAACCGAATAATTAATTTGCCCATTCATTGCATTTTCGAAGAGCAAGAAGCCTTCGCAGTTCAATATGATCCTTAAAATGTAGTCATAACTCTTGGATGAGTGAGCAAGAGCTTACGTTTCACGTGAATTCCAACAAACCTTTAAAACTCATTTTGGAGCACCGCGTCCTCGCACGATTGTACAAATGCAGCAGAAAAATGTAAATACAAAAGCTTTCGTTTATCCCGTAGGCTACGTTTATCCATGATAACTTTCACTTTCGCTCGCTAGATGGCAGACGAAGATTTATGAGGCCGCAGCCAACAGTAAAATAATAACACATGAAGAGAAATGCCTCGCTTTCCATTTTGGATTTCGAATTCCAAGGCCAAAGTCAAGGGTAAAAAAAAGTTGTATTGAATTGCATTTTAATTGTGGAACGTCAAACGCAATTTATGGCTGATTAATTCTTGGGGGAAGAAGAGATTGTTTTGATTATTTTTACTTGACTGACTCGATAAATCTTTTTTTTTTCTTTTTTTTTTTTTTTTTTGTGAAACTAGATCTTGCGTTCTTATGTCTGAAATGATAAATCAGTAAAGATTATTCGACAATCACTCAAGAGTCATTAAGAGAATAATAACTGCTTCTGTTTGGCCTTTACTTTTTCATGTCTTGGAAGTGAAGCATGAAAATTAGTTGTTGTCATTAGCTATCTGTTTTATTCTCTTTCTTCTTGTAGGCTTTCATGTTATTCTATTTGCTCATTTATTCATTCATTTCAAATAGCTATTAGAAAGTAACTGATTAGACAAATTCGTAAAGTTTGACTTTTTTTGTTTTCTTGTGACGAGGAAAAAATGTAAAGAACACAAGATGCACAGAAACTCAGTGCCGGATTTAAGGGAACTGAGCGGGAAAATGCCTGTCATTTCAAAAATTTACAAGAGGAGGGCAAAGGATTTGTTTTCAATGCACTTTGTTGGGAAAAAACAATAAAATACGCACGAAAAAATGCAAAAACCGGTGAGAATCAACTGAGCCCCAAATGACGGTGATGGCCAGTGTTCATGCCCAAGAATGCAACTTCAAAAGGATGGTAAAAACAGCCCACTTCCCCCCCCCCCCCACTTTTTTTTTTTTTTTTTTTTGAGACTTGAAATAAAAACTTGACAGAGAAATGGGCAGGGGTGGCAATTTTAAGATTTGCCTCTGTTCGAAAAATCGCATATTTGGCATTGCACTGTTCATTAAGGTAGTAGTCTGGTAACTTATGCCTATTTTCATGACTTCTTTCGAGGGTGGTTTTTTATAGGAAAATAAAAATGAATTATCTTGAATACTAAGAGTGTTTTTATTTACATATTGAAAATAAAAAAAAAAATATTTGAAAAAATTTAATAGTTTTTTGTTATTATTATTTTCCCTCGAAGTTGGAACTTCAAAAAAAGTGCACGTGGGTGGCCAGGGTGATTTTGGCTCTTGATGTTATCTGAAATCAAATATTCTTCATTATTTTTAATCTATAGACATGTCATTCTGGTCGGAACTACTGAAGTTAAAGTTCAAGGGTAAATAACAAAATGGCGGACTTTCAAAAAGAAAGTCCTTTTATTTTAGCAAAGAAATGGTTGTAAAATAAAAGTTAGGGGTGAAAAAAATTCTCTTTAGTTCCGGCGAGAACTATAAGTGTGTAGAACAGTCTGTTAAAATTTGAAAGCAATCGGTTCAGTAGAAAAAAAGTTAGGACCCGGGCCGACCAGAAAAACAGTGTTTTGAGAAAAACGCGTTTAAAGTTCAACAACAAACTCCGAGGCACTCTAGGAAACTCGTTATAACTCCCGAAATATTTCGAATTTATGTCTGAAATTTTCACAGTATATTCTCAAGACATTGTACTTTCAAATTAGGCAAAAAAAATTTTTTGATTTTCTGAACCCAAGTTACCAGACTACTACCTTAAAACAAAAACTCATTGTTCTCTTCCACGGCCCTATAAGTCCGGAGCAAATTACTTTTGAACCCCTTCCCTTTGGTTTGTATCTCTCGGAATTGGCCCTTATACTTGTGTTTCAGTAAACTCTAGTTGTGCATGGGGTGATTTTTTTTCTTTCTTTTTGGAAGGGGGGAGGCGTAGTAATTTCTGATAACTCAACCAAGGAAAAATTCAGTGAATATGCAAATGTACGACGGGGTTTTGCAGTTTAGAATGTGATGACCCTAAAACCTTTTCTAAATAGGACTACATCAAAAGTTTTCCAGGGAAAACACCCGATTTCACAACGGATACAAATGCTATTTTCACTGCTTAACTGACCCAATATTCACACAATTTGACATTCGCATGCACGAATAGTTTACGGTGCCTCATTCGGCATTTTACCTAAGTCATTAGAACGCCATCGAACGTTCCAATCTGCAACGTAACGAGAGAAGGAAAATTTCATTCCTAAATAACAGACACCCACACGCCGAACAATAGTGGAAGACAATGAAAACCTGTCTATTACTTTCACGGTTTCTAATTCCGATTTTGATTTTATCTATGTAGACCGATAGAAGTCTGCGAAGGAAGCGTTCTGGGGAGTGCGATAGACCTACTTATGTCCCCAGAATGCAAAAAATGGATATCGTTCTTTTAAGAAATTGGAAGCAAGAACTGACACAAGCTAAAATCTTCATGCCCGTTCCCGTATTGCTCATCAAATCACAAATAATGAATTGATATTGTTACACTTTTAAATTTCCAAAGTATTTTGACTTATTTGAGCGAAGTAAAGGGGGTATCGTATTTACGAATTTCTTTTATCTATGTCCATCATTTAGATGATCAGAAGGAACATTGCCCCCCCCCCCCAACTTTGAGAAATTACTGTACTTGCATGTAAGTGGTAGTGCTGTAGAAATGCATCTACTTTGTCGGATTTTCAAAATAGAAACAAGGGAAAGCATTATTCCCCCTTAAACATGGCGCTCAGCACTAATGGGTAATAAGAGGAGGGGGGGGGGTCATGATTACTATGACATATCACCTGAATCTGCGTTACAAAAATGCACACACATGAACACTGATACAAGCAAGTGTTCCTTTTAAGCCCAAAGAAATGTTGTAAGCGACTATAGGTATGTGTTAAGATACAACCTCCATCAAGTGAAATGGAGCGCTGAAGTATTTTAAATTTAGAACCGCCCCAGAGGATTATGACGGGAATTGACAGAGCGAGAACGCTGGACTGCGTGTTTTTCTGCTTTTCTATAACATAAAACATGGAGCGACAGCTCAATGTTGCAGAAGAGACGACTGGTTCGACTTTTATCACGCGTGTAAAATCTTTTTTTCCCCTTCTCTCTGAAGCAGTGCAGAGAGATTTCTTTTCACCCGTTACCACTCTGTGTTAAAATCATGGAAAAAGTAATAAAAGTGCTGTCGCGTAGCAATCAAAGGGCAAGATAAAAACAATTTGATAAAAAAATTACACTTAAATAGAATGTGTTTCTGGTGAGGGTTTTTTTATCCAATTTTTTAATGCGGACATGTGAGGACATATTCTCACTGAATGAATGTCAACATATTAGAAAGCAAATGATGACCTCCAAAGATATACTAAAGGTCAGCTTAGCTGTAATCGAAGACTAGAAGTTGAAATTAGCTTTTTCAACCTGCATGAGTTGTTAACTTCAGATTCAGCTGGATTTCTGAGAAGGCATGCAGACATAGCTGAATGCGGCCACAAATTTTAAAAATCGAAAATGAACAATACAGCAAAACTTCGCTGAAGCTATAACCGATACAACGATAAGTAGCTCTATAGGGATAATATGTTGAGGTCCGAGTGAGCTTATATGTGAAAACAACGTCGCCTTTCAATTGAACAGTTCCACACACACACACATATTCCAGTTTTGAACCTCTTCAAAAACGATTTCTATTTTCCTCCCATTTGCAACACTGATTCAGTTTTAAATTCTCATATCTTTTCCTTTCTTGCCCCTTGAAATTGTTTTTGATTACAAATCTAGGACGTTAAATTTCTTCTATTCAAACACGGATGCCCAATGTCCCCTTCTTGGAACATGGAATGCAGTTTCCACCTGCTGTGGTTTGATCCTCTTTTGAAAAGAAATTTGTAGAGTGGCGGTAATAAGTAAAATCATAACCTTGACAATGTTTACCTCTTTTTGTGGTGGTAGGAAAGGCACTATTATTGTAGCAGTTTTTTTCAAGTGATTTAACCCAGATCCAAGCCAATAGCACGTTCCTCTTTCACTGATGTCACTAAAAATAAGTAAACATTGTCAAGATCATAGCTTAGCTTATCAGAGCCGCACTAGTTATTTGTGTCATAAACATATATGAAATCAGCTTTTAACTGTCTTTAAAATGGAAAGTATGTAACCTTCCGAAACAATGACTCACCTCTTTATAGCGATAGTTGATTTGGATCCCCTAATTTATTGCTGTTTTTAGGTTTTACTGCTCTCTAAAGTATGTAAGTTGTAAGGGTCATTTTCAAAATTTGCTTACATTTGCTGTCCGGAGGTTAAAAAGACGATTTTGAAGCATAACTTATATTTTAAATTCAATCTGAACAATTATTTTCTGCAAGCAATACCCCCAAAAAAATTCCATCACTCAAAAAATTATTGAAATTTATTTATTTATTTTTATATAAGTCTTTAAAAATGAGAATCAAGGCAAAAACGCTTGTCCATTTCCAATTTTCGCAAGTTCAACTATTTTTTTTATATACTTAATTGTATAAAAAAGTATACACAATAAATTATTTCTATATATTGACTATTAGTTTATGATATTCATAATAGATATTGGCAATAGTAATTTTTTTCACTAAGAAATGTATGAATATATTTTGTCCGGCAGTTCTTGTCAAGTCCGTTACCCTAAGATTATTTTAGCTAAAAAAGTCATTTATTGCAGTCAAAAGATGGTAACACGTATTCAGTTAACTTAACAAACTAGTGACGTAACTATTTCGTACCATTTTGTTTTCCTGAGTCGAGAAATATTGCTGTGGCGTTTCGCACAAGATTTCTTCCAGGTGCGTATTTTTATTCTTTGTCAAGTCTGTTACCAAAGATTTTAGTATTAATTTTTACTTTTTCTCTACTTTTACCCCGAAATATTGTTTATTATGGAATTCTAAGAAAATGCATATTGTTGTTTAATTTTTAAATTCGACAATCTAGCCATAATTTGACAGTTTTGGTTGAAATGTCCATTACTGGTCAAACTCGTTATCAAATGTCAAGTCCGTTACCATACAGTTTTTGATCAATATTTTAATAATCACAAACATCGTTTTAAGCTTCAGGAATGCAAATAATTTCGAATGAATTTGGTTCTAGGCGCTATGATATAGTTTAAATGTGAGATTTCATCTTTATTTTGTAGGGTAACGGACGACAATTTTCCTTGCAACTTAAAGTTTTACAACAGTACTTGAACACTTAATTATGCATGAAAGTGTACAACCAATTACTTTTTCACACACCTAAAATATGTGACAAAACATATGTTAGTGATTCTAAAAGAAAATAGCAAGTTAAAAAAATTACTTAAAAATTCTGAAATGTAAGCACAATTTTGAAAATGACCCGTAACTAATCGTTGAGCCTTATTGCTTTGTTCTGATTAGAGGCTGCCCTCATTCAAAGCCTGGTTTGTGCCGAAAGCTTAAGAGACGAGGCATAGGGACATCCGAAAATTACAGGCCCTATAGAAAATTCTGGCAAAATTTAGTTTTTAGCTGCTTGTCACAAGATTTAAAACCAAGAGTAATATATATGGTTTGTAGCAATGTGTTTTTCAATGTCACAGCAACCATTTATGGCATTGTTATCTAGTATCGTTTCAGATAGTTTACACCGTCATTGCACCCTAACCTTCACAGTATATGAAATTAAAAAAAATAAATAAAAAGCTGTGCTACAACACTGCAGCACCTTCTTCGATTATACTCACCAAGAGGGCCCCTATAATATGCGCCTCACCAGGCCCGTCATTTCAAGTTTTTCTAAGCGAGGGTAGAAGGGCAAAGGTTATACTCAAAAATGTAAATCATACCAAATAACAAAACAATAGCATCAGCATCTACGCCCGATTACGTAGTAAATACATTATGTTCCCACCCATTTAATAACGGACCTTGTCCCTACTATCCTAAAATGTGACTTAAATATCAACCAATCGGTGTTCTCAATGAAGGATCATGTCATTTGTCCCCATTTCTATAAAATGAATTTTGACCTCAAGTAGAACCAAGATCAAACCTCATTAATGGAGTCGGCTGGGAACATCTTAAACGCAATGTCTTTATTTTCGTTTTTGAGAACTGTTAAAAGCACGTAACAAAATTAATGAATGAAATTTTCCTAAGAGAAAGTAATAAGTAATTCAAATTTACGCGCAACAGCTCATGCGTGGCAGTGCAAGCTGTGTTCCAAATATTTGTCGAAAAGATTAAAAGAGAGCTCGTGTATATATTCTGTCATAAGCGCATGCAAAAACACACCGAGCTTTGGAAAAGCGCTTTAAAGTGCCTAAACGTTTATATCTATTAGAAGAGAAGAGGCAGGGGGGGGGGGCTTTTAAAAGGCATGATTTAGCCTAAAAAAACCTAATATGTCAAATTCTATTCTTACATTTAGCGCAGTCCAACAATAAAGAACGCATGAAATATCGTGCAAAAATAAATTAGAAACAAGGAAAGTCTAAAATAAATTAATTAATAAAAATGTAGAAAAATAAAAATGGTTATTTTATGATGACAAAGATTTTTTTCTTATCCGACAGTTTTCTTCTAATAGCTTTTGGAGGATAATTCCAATTCAAACATAACTTTTTTTTTGTTCGTCAGAGTTTCGTCTGGATATCCCACTGCCATGTTCTTTCCATTTATTTTCTCTTTTATTTGAATGATTTTCGTTTACTTTCCTTGCGTCAAAAATACTGCTAGATGAGCGTTGAGTTTTCTGTGAGAAATAGTAGAGCCAGGGCTTAGGTCATGCATACCCCCCACCCCTCCCTATTCGACAAAACTTAGCCTAAAACTGCCTTAGTGGACGTAAATTTCAAGAATTTACTTGGAGACCTCAGACTCCTGTGACCGCCACCCATTGACCTGCCATGACTTAGAAATCAGGAAAGTCGCCGGCTTAGAAAAATTAGTATTTCTACATTTATGGGAGTGGTTTTTATTGTTTTTTTCTCCCGACAAAATTTGCATTGGGCATACACACACCCTTTGCTCACCTCCCTAGAAAATTCCACACTACGAGACTGCTTCCCCCTCTCTCCCAAGTGGTGCAGCCATGGTCGGGGTTTTGGGGTCAGACCCCCTCCCCTCTCTGAATCCTTGATTTTACATATTTCCAAACCTAATACGGTAGTTAATATTCATATGAAGGCGGTAATGATCAAAAACCCCACCCAAAAAAAATTTCTAGCCGAACTACTGCTCCCACCTTTCGATTTTTGTGCGCTCATATTTCAATTACGACCCCATCACAAACCAGAAGCAGGATCCGCCCTCATCGGGATCGTGTCGAAAGGGTTCCGTAACAGCAAAAACATTGAGAAACGCTCCTGTAATCATCCACGGAACAGACATCAACAGCAACAGAATCATCCTCTCCGCCAAACGCGTCATGTGCCATCCTTGTGATGCAACACCACGTGGTGAAGGATGAGTTTTGTTTTCGGCAGTCGACCAATGCTGTGCGAGGCCGGGTATCCATGGCAACCTGTTGCGTTACTGGGACGCTCGTTTTCCACCTGCTCTTTTCCCTGCCGCCCGCTTCCGTTCTTCGACCGCTGCACGCGCATCTACCTGTGCTGGGAGGGCGCCGCATTTGGCAGCTTATTGCTCTGTGCGCTCTTTTTGATTTCCAGCAATGGTTTTCAAAATGTTAAGTGTATTTTCGTATCCACGGAGAGGGGAGATTGGGGGGGAGGGGGGGTACTCCGGAGAACCCTTTATTTTGAACTTGACTTGAGCTCTGACTAATAATATCCTCATGCATCATTTTTTTCTAAGGGGCTTGGGAGACGGAGGGGTTAAGCGACAAAACAGAAATTGCGAGTAATTAAAGTTCACATTTTTATTGTTGCAGTTGTTGTAGCGTTTTTGTTCCCTGGTTTTGTCGTTAGTGTGCGTATGAAATCGGTCTAATGATATCTACTGTTTGATGTACCAAATTTTATTTGCTTACCTGTATTCATTGCTTACCATTGTCCCGAATGTTCATTTTTCAAAATGTAACTTAGCCCCATCATCCTACAAGCCCTTCAGTTACAATATTGCAATTTTTATAAATCCGAATGTCCCTGTTCAAAAGATGTACGTGTGTGTGAAATTATATATTCGGTGATGGAATGCGTCCACCCTTCCAAAAATTTAAGTTCAGGGAGTCCCACACACACCCAAAAGAAGGAATTGGTGACTTCTTAAAATCATCCCAAGAAAATTCTCTGACTTGTTTTGAACCCCCTCCCCCCAGTTGAAAATTCATTCTTTTAATGGTCAACCTGTAGAACAAAATTTCTTCCTATGGGCGATTCTATGTTAACTGGTAATTGGCTGTCCGGACTGAGTATTTTAAAACTAATAAAGTATAATAAGGTAATTATCGCTCTTAATACAAGTAAAGCATTAATACTTTGTGGCCCAATTGTATTTGGAGTAATAACACTTTAATTTTTTTTTCTAGAAATTATCTAAGCACCAAAAA
>JAXGGA010005684.1:0-76071 GCA_038373865.1 Uloborus plumipes
TAATATTTATTTGTTAAATATTTACTTGCTCACTGAGCTTTCCTCCGGGGGGGGGGGCAGTTGACTTTCTTCGGGAGGGCAGTGCCCCCTCCCCGGAGAGATGCCTGAAAGAAAGTTTTCAATGAGGATTTTGAATTACAGTTTTCTTTGTAATAAAATTGGACATTTTTTACAATAATAGTGAAAATTAGGGACATAATGCGAAAAACCCCAGCATTTGAATGAGTATAATGACTGTAAGTGATACTTAGAACCCTGATTATCACAGAAGCGCTATGAATTTCCAGATGATTTAAGAAATTATAACCTCGTCATGATATTATTTAAAGAACTTTTTTCCCTCTTTCTCCCATATCTTCTCTATTCGTTTTCATTATCTCTCCTCTCAATCTTTGCTCCTTAAATGTTGAATCTGGCTTTCACAAAATTAGCTGTAACTGTAACTTAATACTTCCGTTAATGCTTTTTTTTTGTTTATTGTTTTACTTTTGTAACTTTTGTTTATTTTTCAAGCGAAGTTGTTTTTCCAGCAATATATTTCATGTCCGAATTATTTTCGTTGTAATAATGCAATCATTCAGCTGTTAAATGTGTATAGATGAACCTTTTTATGATGATTTTCCGGTACTTTACTGAAACGCAATAATTCGGCACTTATTTTGAAGGAATATAACTCGTTTTGCGTGCCTTTCAACTTAAAAAGTTTAACAACCAAAATATTGTGGACAAAAGCTAAAATGTTAATGTGATACTCCTTTGGATGGCAAAATACATGTGGGAATTTAACAAAATGCCTGTTTTGCACGCTGTGTCTTATTCTCATATGCAGTACGTAACTCTAATTTGAATGATGTACTTTACAATTTACTTGTATGCTTAAAATATTAGCCTTATATATATATATATATCAGCAGGGCCGGATTAAAGTCTATTTACGCCCTAGGCCAAACTTAGAAACTACGCCTCACCTCATACATCCGAACCCTATCAAAATCGAATCTCCCTCCCCCTCCCCGCCCCATTTGATGAACTGATTTATGATTTTGATTTTTTTCTTTCTTTCCTCCCTTTTTTTTTCGTATTCCTCTGTCAATGCTCGAAAAAGAAAGGTCCAAAGGTGGTTCCTCGGGAATTTGTCGAAATTGAAGCTTTCAAAATGCAATTTTATGCCATTTATCGGAAAGTAATGGGACAACTCGCAGCAGGGCAATCAACGCCAATTTAAATTATTGATTTTTTAATTTATTTTTTTTTAATTTTTTGATTATTTTTAAAGCAAAATTTTAAGTGTTTTGTTACATTCAAAGCAAAATATACGTTGTAGAAACGATCTTTTCTCCTGGATTATTGTAATTTTTAAGCTGAATTTAATGGTATAATAATCCAGTTGAAAAGCCCGATATCACAACGTATATTTTTCTTTGAATGTTTCAAAATACATACTGTTTTGCCCTAAAAATGTCAGTCGCTTACCCCTGCCCCCCCCCCGGGTAAGTTTTCGAAATTGAAGTCCTACATAAGCAAGTGTGAGTCAGCTTTGATGATGTTTGATAAAGGAATGAGTTTGAAGACTCCTCCTCACCCCTTTCGAAACCTAAAATTTTGACGAACTTTAATGATGCTTTGGAAAGGCGGAAATCTATCTCGGGAGAGCTCTCCCGAGATCCTAAAATACAATTTTAGACGATTGGGTTCAGTAATTCGCTTCGGTAAATGTGTCGGAATTGAAGTAATAAAAACAATTAGACGATTTGAATAGTGTTAGATGAGGACTGAATGCCAGAAACGGGGGACTCTTTGGGAATATTTATTAAAATTGAGACCCAAAACACGAGATTTTAGACAATTTTTAATGAGGTGGGAAAGGCCTGAGGACAGGGTCACTTCCCGCAAAAGTTTTCGATCTTGCGGTCTGAAAACGAAATTTTAGATGATGAAATTAAAATTATTAAAACACAAGTTTAGTCTGCTTTGGTGACGTGGATTAGGCTCGGAAACGCTCCCTTCCCTTATTTTACTACGTCTCTAAACTTTTATTTATTCTTGAAAATATGTTGTAAAACATCTTGTCTCACGCTTTCTTTTTCAAAAAACAGTTATTTTTTTTAATCTTTCCATAATGAAATTAAAAGAAAAAAAAAACGTCTGTGGCCTCAGAAAAAAAGAATAATAATGTTTTGGGCTGAGGAGATAATTAGCAATGATAGCTTAAAGTAATTTTTAATTTATTTTATTTAAATTTAAAAAGCACGGCTCTTGAATTTCTTGATAAACTTTTGTTTTTCTTTCATTTTCTGCATTAGAAAGATTAGAATGTTGATGCTTCTTTCCTCACAATTGTTTTACCCCTCTCTTTAATTGTTCTTCTATTTAAAACATATTTCAAGGCATGTCCTGATTTGTGCCCACTTTGTTTTGACCTTCATTAAAGTACTTTGAAAAATAATATGTTGAAAGTGATAACTGATATAATTATAAATAAAATACATAAAATTGTGCATTAGAAATTATTTATTAGGAACTTGTTATACGATGCATGTGTCTGTTGAGAACTAAAGCAGTCTATGGTAAATATTTTGAGTACAAAATAAGCAATATTTGTAGCAGAGGAGCTCGAACGTGAGGTCATTGCTAACTCTCCAAAATTTTCTTATTCTGCAAATGATGTTTCAGTTTGGAAAATTCAGAAGCAAATTTGTAATAAATTTTTATAAGGGTGTCTAATGTCTCTTTTCGCTAAATGTTGGAACTTGTGTAAGCTCGTATTTTGTCATTCTGCAAAATTTGAAGTTTCATTCGGTAAATTGATTAATATGCCCCACTTCCAAAAATTTAAACTTCGTACGCCCCTGTGGGTTGACTTTCTTAAATAAAATTTAATTAATAAATTATTAATTGCAAAACAAACTTACTGACATGATTTAAAGACATCAAGAGAAAAATTATTTCATAAATACGTTTTATAATAGACCATTTTCTATACCATGGCTGTTATTAATTTTCCTGTGTGCTAAATTTTCAAGAAATGATTGCTCAAATCTAAGGTTTTGAAAAGTACTTGCTTTGACCAGAATTACTTCGACTCAAGCTTTACGCCCCCTACCTTTCAATTGTTTTCTTCTGCTCAGGGGGCAGGTTGCAATCCGTTCTAATTGACCATGTTTCTCCATATACTAGCGTGCCGCGTTCTTTTTTCATTTTTTTTTCTTTCTTCCTTTCCTTTTTGTTTATTTATTTATTTTATTAACGAATTATTAATAATTTTTTTCCTCCTCAATATGCGCCCTTTCCAGCTTGCGCCCCTAGGCCAGGGCCTAGGATGGCCTAATGGGTAATCCGGGCCTGTATATCAGTCGTGCCAGTTGCCCATTTACCCCAATGGTGATGGTGCACCCTCATCAAATGCTGCAACCCCCTCTTCCAAATGAGATCAAAACCCCTTTAAAATCTTGCTCCTAAGTATTTCATTAGCGTAGTTTGCGCTTTGCACTCCCCCCTTTTATGTCCTCCTGTATATATAATTGCTTCATTGTATAGTAATGTTCCATTAAAGTTGTTTTTTGTGTGGACATTTTGCAGCCTTCTTTCAATTCCCCATTCATACTCACTTTTTACAAATTGAATGTATCTAGTATTTATTTCTAAGATGTTAATTTAATACAGTGAAGGAAAATCTAATAATTTTTTCCAGTGGATTATTTTGATTCTGAAAACAATGATTTTTATTGAATTTTTGTAAATTTATTCCCGTTTTTTCATAAAAAAACTGTTGTCAAAAAATGAATTCTATAAACAGTGTTAAAAATAAAAATTAAAATCTAGGTGTCATCATGACGCCTAATCTAAATTTCTAGGTACCAAAATGAACAACTTAGGTGCTATTTTTAATGAATCAAATTATCATCCCAATAACCAATGCTACACACCATCAATAGCATATTTAAAAAAAATCTAAAATATGCAGAAGAGAATACTTTTAAAAGACAAAATTTATTGTATTTTTAAAATACTCTTATAAATTTAAACTTCAAGTCAACCCTTGGTCTCAAGACTGGAAAAAAGAAGCTTCAATGTGCATGACCAAAACTTTAGGCCTCAAATTTGGCCCCTAGAGTTGGAAATCTGTGAGTGAAATCAAAATTTTTGGTCGCAAAATGTGACTAACAACTGCTTAATTATAACACTGACTAGAAATTGAAAACATCAACCTATAAAGAGGACGATATGGGAGCAGGAGAAAACGAATTTGAAGACGTGAGGGAAATCATATATTCGTAGGGAATCTATCTGTTCATAATTAAAATTTTAGTAAAACATACATTTACTGCATGAAAATTATTGATTTCAAACATTTTAATGTAGAAGAATAACCATGAATAGATTCAGAAAATTAGGGTCCACTTTGCAGGCCTTTCACTCATAGTTGGTATGTTGTCCACTTTTGTGTAAAAAGTATCGGACATGGAAGAAACTGGGACAAAATTCAGATCAATTGATTTTTCACATGTTTGAGCAAAATTATTGCAATGTTGCTGTAAAATTATTACATAATTCAATTAAGTTATAATTTTATTGAAATATGATATCATAAAAAGTATTTACTTAGAAACAACCTGGGACATCTCAAGAAGTTTCGATTAAGTTTGCAAACGGTTCTTTTGCAAAAGAAATTTTTTTAAAAATTTCATTTTTTTTTTCCACGAAATGTGTATGCCTGAAAAAAAGAAAGTCTGTATTGATTTTTGGGGATCATCCCTGGGGTCACTGTCTAACTATGTGAATTTTTTTAATCCGAATTTAACCAATTTAGGGTCATTCCATAGAAATGTCAACATCAGCCGAAGAAAAAAAGTACCGAAGTGAAAAAAGTATCAATAAATAAATAAATAAAAATCATACAACAAAAGAAGTTCAAAGAAATTGAAAAAGTATTGTAATTATCACTGAGATTAGCTATAATAAATAGTTTGTAATGTGTCTACTGCTCAATATTTGATGGTTACGTTAGTCACGTTACGTTAGTCGCACGCCATCTTCAGTAAGAGTGACACTGAAGACTAAAAAAAATTAAGATTTAATAAATTTTTTTATGTTTTTAAAAGCCATCTTTACACATTTTTCAAATATATCAGGTAATTTTTAACACTTCCTTAACTTTTAGAAATGTTTGCCTCACAGCATGAGTATTGTTTTTCAGTGTTGCAAATATGTTACTTATGTCACACTACTAGTTTGGTTGAAAAAATATCTACTGTCAGTAATTTTATGTACATTGTAAATCCACAAGCATAACTAAAAACTATTTTTTATCCTTAAAGTCACAAGTAAAAACAGTTACAAAATCAGTTCTGAATGTTACGTTAGTCACTATGGAATGACCCTTTAAATAATCCACTTTCCACTCTGTTTTTGATTTAAAGGAAAAGTAATGTATTTTTATAATACCAAAAAAAAAATCTTTTTCATTTTTTAAAGGTTTTGTTTTTTTTTTTTTACTTCAGCAAAAGAACCTGGGTTTCAGGAGCCAAGTTGTGTGTTGCCTAGTGAGAATCATAAGTTAAAGTAAAATTTCTATGTTAAGGCATCTTCATTAAATTCTTAAAGGAATTTTATCAATAAATTCTATTGAAGGCATAAAATGCATTGCATGAAAAATTTTGCTTTCTTAAATTTATAAGCTGCTTTTATTGTTATTATTATTATTGTTTTTAAAATTTAATGAATTGTCAAACCATTAATAATTGCTTACAATTGAAAGTATATATGTATGCTCTTTTTATGTTGAAACACATTTCCATTGTTCTCATTTTTCAAGTTTTGAATTAATTTACTCGTAGTTCGAACAGGTCAACTATTATTTTTAGTTTCAATCATTGTTCAACCAGGTTTTGCTATTTTTACAGTTAAACTTTCTTTTTTAGTTAGTTATTTTCTTATTATTGTTATTGGTTTGTAAATTTATTATTTGTATTTGTAGCTGAAGAGAATTATTATTTGTTTCAGATAATGGTGTACAAAATTCTCAAAATGAAACGCAGAAAATCAAGTTCGTTCTCCAACTTATTTATTATTTTCTAACCAAAGAAATCAATCATAAAAGGTATAGAGAAAAACAAATTTTTTTTGCTCTTTTTTCCCCATGTAATTAAAGTTCTATCTCTCTCTCTCTTTTATTTGATAAAAAATCATATATTTTTTTTCATATTGAATTGTTTAAACTTCATTTGAATTTTGGAGTTTGTCAATAGTATAGATGTTGATTCTCCCAATTCATTTGGTTGACTTCCCAAATTTTGATACCTTATCCAAAACTCCCCAATGAAGTAAATACAAGTGAAGTAAAGTTGATTTTGAGCAAAAAACTAAAATTTCCAATTTTTTTTTTCTGTGATTTGCATTTCATGAAAAAAATTCTTGCAATAAAATGCTTACAATTGCAAAAACGAAACAATTTCTTACGGAAGTACGAACAAGGCGTTTTTGATGCATGTTTGCTTTATTTTTAATGGTTTTGAATTTCTGTTCCAAAAACTGCTATAAAACCTTCCCAATTTTACTCTGAAATTCCAAATCTTTATGACTTTTAAAGTTTTTTCAAACCTAACAGTTGTACTTTTTGTAACTTAATAAAATAAAAATAGTAGTTATATTTTCCGAATTTCTGATTTTGCTGGATTTCCTAATGCTTGAATCCTATGCATACTTAATTTGAGAAATATTTTCATATTTTAAAAAGATCTTATCACATTCAAATTTTTGGCGTTAAATTTATTCATACAATGTCTGAAATTTTACTTTTCACTAATTTTTAGCTTTAAATGATGGCAACTATGCTTTAGCAACTCCAAAAGCTATGCTAAGAAATTGCTTGCTGCAATTGATACTAGAACCTGTAAATAGTGTAGTAGAAATAAGCTGAAAAACACCTTGGGGTCGAACAAATTGCAACAGAAACAACACCTGTTGGAAATGGTAGATAACAGGCTCCTAATGAACATACTAAAGGTATACATACGTACTAGTGGGACAAATATGTTTTTTTGGCCGCCATCTTGAAAAATCATGAAAAAATTTCAAAAATTCAAAAAAATTATGTGCAGTATCAAATAAAAGGAAATTGTAAACTGAAAATAGATGAAACATAGGATATTTGAAGTGAAGTGAAAATACTTAAAATATGCACTCTAATGTGGTGCAAAATGTGGTTTTTTCGGCCGCCATCTTAAAAATCCGAAAAAAATTCAAAAATTCAAAAAAGTAATGTGTGGTATCAAATGAAATTATATTTCATGCTAAAAAGGAATATAACATCTGATATTTCAAGTGAAGTGAACAGTATAAGAGTATACACCCGTACTGTAGCGAGAAATGCTTTTTTTTAGTCGCCATTTTGGAAAAGAGTGGATTTGGTTTGAAAACATAAAACATATCATATGTGGTATCCATGGATGCAAGACTTTCCGCCTCAGGACGGATTTCCGTCTTGAACAAAATCGCCAAGGCGGACAATGGGACGGAAAAAATCGATCTCATTCCTTCAATATTTACTTCCAAAGAAAACAAAACTGAAGGGAATATAAAATCAGATTTCTTAAAAGTACATTTTAATCATTATTCCAATCCAAAACTATTTGTATCGAAGCCTTTCTTTCTCTTTCTGAATAAACGAACTGCAATGGCATAATTTCTTTGTCGGTGTTGATTCTCTTCGACCCCATCCATTCCGTTCCCTTTAACTCCATCAAATATGACCTACAGTTTCGTTTTTAGGATTTCATTTTCTGTGCCTCCTCCTTTAACGTCGTCAGAAATCGCCCCATCTTATCCTAATATCACTAAACATCGTCTAAAAATAGGTTTCATGAACTAAAGTCTCGACAAATCTCCCCCCCCCCCTCTTGATTACTATACTTAAAACTAGGATCTTGCTGCTAAAAGTAAAATTAAGCCCCCCCCCCCCCAGTTTTGACAATTTAATGAACAATATATGTATTTTTTTTTGTTTATTTCCTTGGGCATGCATTGGGGGGGGGGGGGTCTCAAATATTTTCCGTTTTGGAAGCATGGCCTAACTTGCATCCATGGTGGTATCAAATGAAAGGTAATTTGATACTGAAAAATAAAGTGATTTTGGTTTAGACTAAGGAAAAAAAAAATAACTAAATGGGGACAAAAACACTGAATTCTTTTGTTGTGTCAAAAACATCATTTATTGATCTCAGAGGCTTAAAAACCGTGAATAACTTTGCCTCCAAGTTCGTCTTTATTAAAGTTAAATAATACATGTTCTTTAAAAATTAAATTAGATGATTAAAAAAAATCATGTAATTAAAGAATTTTTCATAAAATAAAATATTTATATCCATTAAAATGAAATATCATCTTCATCATCCAAATCCAAAATGTCCCCTGTGTTTGTTCGGTTCTTTAAACAACAGTTTTTACAAACTAACGAGCATGGAAGTCTATATTGACAGCATGTACTTGTACATTTTGTAGTGTTATATGGTTCTAATTATGTTTAAGAGTTTATGAAGTGCTGGGATCAAATCTGTGGATATCGGCTGAAATTCTCCGTCCACCAACTGCCATCACCAAAGTCTGGGATTAAGAGTTTGTAATTCAAGGTTTTTCCAACAAAGAACTGCAACTGTATTGGGTGTTGGAGGCAATGAGCAATGTCGAATTCATTTTTAGCTGAAGCCATTTTCCTAACTTCGTGAGTGTAGGGATGTGCATTTAAGTGGTGTCGATGTTACCTCCATATAGTGAGAAAATTATTTTACAACAGATTTCGGCCAAATATTCCTTCGTAACATTTTCCATCGTAACATCATGAAAAGGTAATCCTAATCGCTTAGACTATCAGATTTTATAAAAATTTTGAAAAAAGAGGGTTTCCTTTTGCCATATAACGCACTGGTGGTCCACCGTGTCCATGCGTGAACAAAAGGTAAAGTTTTGCAAGTTTCTCTCCAATTTGAATGGATTGAATGTCACGAACTTTATCGAACTGTGTGGCCAGACTTCATTAAAATATTCTTTGATGAGTGATGCAGTGAAAGAATTAAAATATCTGTATCATCCGTAACTACTATCACATGTTTCTGGGCTAGTTTTACAGCTTCTTTAACGATCATCGTGTCTGCGCCACCTTCCGCTTGAATCGACATGGCCTTTCAAAACAACTCTCCAGTGTGTTAACGAAACGTTGTTTGTTTACAGAATTGGAAATAAATTTGTCTTCTTTTTTTTCAAACTATAGGTGAATTTTCTTCAAATCTTACTGTAACTGTTGATTTCTTCATGCGTAATCTGTACACCAGATCTTTTATGTTGGGTTTCTTATACTCATCTTTCATTTAATACTATGGTCACTTTTTCATATTTTATATGAACATACGCTTCGTGTTGACTTATAACATCTTTAAATGTTGCAGAAGCAGACCATTGTAATGTGTGAACTAATACATCTCCATAAAAAACGTAGGAAATACCCTAATACAAATGTATCGTATTGATATTCAAGGTATCTAATGACTACCAATAAAGATTTATCTGTTTTTCTCATTTTCTGAGTACTACGGTCAACTTACGCAGTTGGTGGAATGGATAATATGTAACTGACAAAATCACTTGCTTCTCGAGCGCTGTTGTCTAAAGAGTTACAGGCAAGCATCTTCTGTGTTAAGAGACGTGGATCTACATAGTGGAGTCTCAGCAGCAATAATAATTCCTTCTGTCAGTACTTTTATTGTTACTGCTTGGTCTAATTTCACTAATGTTTGATCTTTAAAACACTTGCTGGTGAGTTTACCTTGGATGTTTCTTCCAATGACATCAGCATTTTCTGCAGTAACTTTGCTTTTGCTATTCGTTATTCCGTTAAAAATGTTACATAAACGGTATGAAAGAACAGCAAATAGATTGTGGTCTACGAAGAATCGCATTACATTTGTTATATATTTCAAATCTCTTGCCATCCTTACAACTGTCAAATCGGTATGCTATTCACTACCAATGCGGGAAGCATTGGTCAGAAAGTTTAGTGAACATGTTATTTCACTGTAACTAGAATGGCTCAAAATCGAAGTTGCACACTTAATTGCTTTACCATTTTTCACCTATTTCACCTTTAACTTCTCTTGAAAACTCCCATAAATATCCTTTTCAATGAGAAATTTCCTTTCATTTGATACCGCATATATGTTTTATTTTTTGAAAAAAATCTACGCTTTTCCAATGGCGACCAAAAAAAAAAAAAAAAAAAACTTTCGCACGACAGTACAGGTGTATATTTTTAGTATCTTCACTATTTATATGTCAGATATTATATTCCTTTTTAGCATGAAATTTCCTTTCATTTAATACCACACATTTTTTTGAATTTTTGAATTTTTTTCGGATTTTTCAAGATGGCGGCCGAAAAAAAACACATTTTGCACCACATTACGGGTGTATATTTTAAGTATTTTCACTTCACTTCAAATATCCTATGTTTTGTCGCTTTTTAGCTTAAAATTTCCTTTCATTTGATATCGCACATAATTTTTTTGAATTTTTGAAATTTTTTCATGACTTTTCAAGATAGCGGCCAAAAAACATATTTGTCCCACTAGTACGGATGTATACTTTTAGTATGTTCATTAGGAGCCTGTTACCACCCATTTCCAACAGGTGTTGTTTCTGTTGCAATTTGTTCGACCCCTAACGCTATTTCTACTGGACTAAAAATTTAATTTAAAAGATTTTCTGTGTCTGAAGTACAATTGCTGAGACGTTATGAATATCTAAGCATGTAGCAATTCTTAAATACTTAAATTAATTTAACCTAGTCTTAGAGTGGTGGACACAGGTAAAATGATCAGAGGGGGCAGTGGTGCATATAGGCCTAGAGTAGAGGGACCACTGAACTAAAGTATCATCTGCAATGTGTGTTGTTGAATGTGATTAATAATTGAAAACATTTTTATCAGCAGAACAGTTGCAGTGCTTCCCGGACTAGGATTAGAAATAAGCGGTTGTTTGTAACATTTTGTGATATAATTTTTTGATTTGACACCTGAATTTCCCATCTTGTGTGCAAAATTTGACGCTTGACGTTTTGAATCACATTAAAGCTTTTCTTTCTTGACTTGTGTTTAAGATTCATGGTTGTGCATAAGGATGAATTTCTAAATGTAATTTTAAAGTTATTGGCAATTTTTTGTATTAAAAATAAAATTTAAGACATTTTGTTGATGAACGAGTTTTTTTGTTTGGTAAAATTTGCTTTGACGTGCTTTCTATTTTTAATTATTTTCAATTTCAACCGACTTCAACAAAGAAGGAGGTTATACAATTCGTTGGAGAATTTTTTTTTTTTTTTTTTGTATGTCATAAGATTACTCGAAGATGCCTGAACCAATTTCAAAAATTATTTTTTTGTTTGAAAAGGTTCTCTTTCCGATTGGTCCCATCCTCTCGTGGTCCGGGTTTGATAACGGGAACCTGCAGAAATCGATCGAAATAGAAATCGGGATCACAGTAATCGTAATAATGACCAATTTTGAATGTGAGGCTTCTCTGGATTAATTCATTTCTATGGTCATTTTATCTTCATCTAATGCTGGTAACATTGTTTTGAAATATCTATTTATATTAAAAACTTAGTATCTTTCTATCTATCTTTCTTTCTTTCTTACTATCTATCTATGTCACTCTTCTTTCTCCTGAATGCCAATGAACTGAAAGTCGAACCAGGTACCGATAGATAGGTAATTTTTCAGGCTTCATTAGTTTTAATTTATATTATTATACGATTTTAATTAACGAAGATATCAATTAAAGAGTAGTCAAATTTAAAGCTGATTAGGCCTAAATGATTAAATATGAAATCCATTGTTGCAAAACGTAGTTGCTATGAAACAGTAATAACAATGATAATGAGAATTTTGAATGAAGGCTTAACTAAATTAAATATGAAACTCATTAGTAGGTCACGTACGTTGTACTTTTATTGATAGCTACTTGTAATTTTTTGAAATATAAATTAGTTGAAAAGCCATCTACTTATATTAAAGCCTGAGTATCTATGTCTGCTTCTTTCCTTTGAGCAAGCTGAACTTACTGAAACTTTCCTCACCATCTTGAAGGCGCGAATTACCCCTGCAACATCTCAATAATTTGAATGATTTTTTGATGCAGGAAAAAAGAAAAAGCGTGAAGGCTCCTCTTAGCTTGTCGCCTTGGCTGGGAGTAGTTTCTTGAAATTTTCCTCACTACTTTCAGGGCACGAAGTGCTGTGCAACGCCGCGCCACGTGCATGGTATGTCTTGAAATTGAATGAACATTAAATTATATCAAATAATATAACTTCAGAATGAGGTAAAAGTTAGAGGGGGGACGTTATGCATTAACATGCCGCAGGAAGCTAATCTAGCTGCCTTATCAGCTAGTCTACTTATATTAAAAACTGAGTATCTTTCTATGTCCTGCTTCTTTCTAATGAACACCAATGAACTGAAAGTCGAACCAGGTACCGATAGATTGGTAATTTCTCTGGCTTTTCATTAGTTTTAATTTATATAATGATAAGATTTTAATTAACAAAGATATCATTTAACAAGTAGTCAAATTTAAAGTGATTAGTCCTAAATGATTAAATATGAAATCCATTGTTACAAAACGTGGTTGATATGAAACAGTAATAATAATGATAATGAGAATCTTGAATGAAGGCTTAACTAAATCAAACATGAAACTCATTAGCGGGCCACGTACATAGTATGTCTTAAAATATTATGAACCGCGAGAAACTATTATTGCTTTGAAATATAAATTAGTTGAAAAACCCTTAATATTTAAATGGCTTTGATTAAACTAGCACAAATAAAAACCAGAGAATAACAAGGATTGGTTTTTAGTGTCAATCGTTTAAAATTTTAGACGCCCCCGTTGATAGTTCCTTTCTTTTTTTCTTACATAGTTTATTTTATGGAGTATTTACTTAAGAAAATTAGGTGAAGTTTCGTAATGGAAATATTACCTTATTTCAAAAGATACATTTACACTAAACAGAATAAAATAAAAATATTTTTGGAAAAAAAAATTGAACCGACTTATGAATTTCACTCGTCAAGTGCTCTAAAAAGTAAAAAATAATTTTATTCTTTAAACACCATCGATACTACATTTAAACATAAGTTTTGATGTCGGTGCAAAAAATACAGGTAAAATAATTAACTACATTTTGCCAACATTTTGCAGAGAAACCATGGAAAATTAAGAGCTGAATATTTGTACCATTACATAAGTATGTGGTTGTCGATATAGTGTATGCGAATGCGATTAAAGAACCTGGATTCATTGAAATTAATATTTATAGTTGAATTATACTTTCGTGTGATTCTTTTTAGTGTTTTTGCTCCGACTTCAAAACTTATGTTTAAATGTAGTATCGATGGTGTTCAAAGAATAAAATTATTTTTTACTTTTTAGAGCACTTGACGAGTGAAATTCTGAAGTCGGTTCAATTTTTTTTTTCAAAAATATTTTTATTTCGAAATGATTAAGGAATTTTTCTACAGAAGATCTATAATAGCTGTTTTTTTGAAAGGTGCTACAGCTTTATTTATTTAATTCTTACCTGTCTATTTCATCAGATGGGAGAGGCATATTTTGTTTTAATGCCGATGTTGGTATACGGGAAAGTAGGCTCATTTAGCTCTTGACAGAACTTCTCATTATGTATTTAATTATTTTTTGTTCTTTATTTTAATAATAAGCATTTTTTGATTTTAGGTTGACTAGAAGATGAATATCTTCTTCCACGTTGTTTGTAGTCTCCTACTTTTATGGATTTCAAGAAGTTATGCAAGCATCACTAATCATAACATTAAAATGTCTTCTAAGCATTACAAGCATTACTCTGATCCGGAAGTTTGCATGCTGGAAGCTGGTTGCCAACCTCTTCATAATGCTACTTGTTTTGGTACACCACTGCCATATACATACACCTCTTTAGCATTGGCAGCAGATTCAGTTTCATACTTTGAAGTGCAAGTGAGTAATTTATTTTTGTGTTTTTGGACTGATAAAGATCAAGATTAGCAGTTGCTACTCGCCATGTGGCTACTAAATAAAAAAAAAAATATATTGACTACAAATTCTAGTATCACTCCCCCCCCCCCCCCCCAGCTAGCAGCCACTTTCCCAGCTCCACCTGCTTTATCAATTCTGTAGTACTCCAGAACTAGATTAGCTTTCATCCAAAAATGATAGTGTTCCGGTTATTACCGTATTGTATGTAGAATCCTGGCCAGCATTGAGCCAAAAAAACATAATTCTTAAAATCAAAATCCTTCATAATTATTTACCAGTATTAACAGAGCATTAGTCCGAACCTTTGTATGCAACTGGCAAACGTTTTTATGTTCTGCTGCAAAGTAGACATAATGTGGCTTATGTTAGTCTGGCTTTTAGAACATAATATTAGGCCATTTTTTGGTTACATTCATCTTCATTTCAACAACTAATTTTTAGATTTTAGTCAAAATTTAAAAGTTGATTTGTTGTTTCGTTACTTTTGTTTTTAAAAAAAGAAGAAAAAAAAGAAAACCCATGGCTAGAAAAGATGGAATGGCAACTGATAAATATGTTTCTATTTGCCGCTAATATCCAGAAACCGTTTCTTTTTGTCTTTAAGGACCTCTTAACCCTTTCGCTAAAAATGTGGGCCCTGCAAATACAAAGTGACATTTAGTAATGAGTATGAGCGTCTGCTTGAGAGTTTGCCCAAAGCACTTAAAGCACCCAAAATCTAGATATTTATGAAAAACAATTATTTTTTGATTTTTTTAAATAAGTGTTAGAAATTATAAATGTCACTACAATCATTGTATAATATATATTTCATTAATCAAAGTATAAAGGGGTAGACTGAAATGAGTTGTTAGTTCCATTTTTTATATTTTTAGCAGTGTTGATTGTAATAAAATTGATACTTCACTGACTAGACTTTTTCAGTTATTGTTATGACATCAACAAAAGTTCTCTCTGGAACATACATGATGTAAGACGGATTTTAAAATTAATATCATTAAATAGTTGATTTAAAGCTCAAGTGGAACCATTCTACCTATGCTTTACAGAGCAAAATAAGCAGCTTGGCACAAAAAGCAGAAGTTAGAAATTAGAACGATTAGTATGAAAGAACTTACAACATGAGCCTTAAACAGAAAAGTCAAAATTTACTTCTGGTTTTAGTTCATAATTAGACATATTGTAGAAGAGTGAAATATGATTCAATATTTTGTGGAATATCCCTTTTGCTATAGGTTTCCAGTGATGTAGTTAGAAAATTAAAGTAGAAAAAAAAATCTTAAGATAGGAAAAAAAAAAAAAAAAAACCAAGAAATCCTTCGAAAATTTTGTGAATTATCATAAAATGTATAAAAATCTTTGAATTTGATCATAAGTATTCATTCTGATTGATCATGTTCATGAAAAATTATATTTTGAATGTTTAAAAAAAATGTTTCTTTCACTATAAGTTTCCATTTTTTCCAGGATAACTTGGCACTCTGGCAAGGCTTAAAAAGTGTTCCTAGATGCTGGGCGGTAGTGCAACCTTTATTATGTGCTGTTTATATGCCAAAATGTGAAAATGGATCCGTCTTCCTTCCATCGCAAGAAATGTGCAGGATTACAAGAGGTCCTTGTAAATCAGTGGAAATCAAACATTCATGGCCATCCTTTTTACGATGTGAAGATAAGAAACTGTTCCCACCTAGATGCAGAGTAAAAACTATTTATGTTAAACCTTATTATTTATAATTTTTTTTTTGAGAGACATCTTTTATCGAGGTCACATCCTATGTTTAAATCAAAATCTATCCATATTTTCCGTACATTAAATTTATTGGAAAGGCTACAAAGAAGGGCTACAAGGTTAGTAAACGGATATTCTAATTTAGACTATGATTCCAGACTTAGAATGCTTAATATGTATAGTCTTGAGCAAAGGGGAATCAGAGGGGACATGATTCGGTTGTTTAAGTTTATTAAAATGAATGATGTTATGGGGTTAGATTTCTGCACCAAAAGCAGGACAAAGGGTCACTGTTTTAAGCTGTTTAAATCCCTGGCTAATCTGGAAATTCGGAAAAATTACTATTTTAGCAGGGTAGTCGGAACTTGGAACAGTTTACCGGAAGAGACGGTAAGGAGTAACGGAGTAGATAGCTTTAAGAGGGCCATTGATCTTCACTGGTGTCTATAATTTGACTAGGACCAGCCCAGTTAGGCCCAGAGCTTGCTACTGGTCGTCGCATTTGTATTGTAATTTGTTGAAATTTGAATTCAGCTTCTGGTTTTGGAGGGCATTATTACTGAAATACCAACACAAATGAAAAGTCATAAACAGGCAAATATTAATTTTTTCTCTGTAACTAATGTACTGCCATCTTAGAAGAAATTTTATTGTGCATGAAAAATTTAATTAAAAATATGCACAATTTTTTGACTGTAAGAAATATGTTTTGTTTGTCAAAAGCAACTAATGTACATGTTCATAAAATTATGAATATCTAAATGTAAGAGGTCTTAGTTTAACAAATACCTTCCCCTCCCATCCTGGTTTTCTTTTTAAAAACTCTTCCTAACATTTTTCTTTTTTATGATCTCATTCACACATGCTATTAGTTTGATTACAGATTTGAAAATAGTCATGAAAGTCACATTCAGGAAATCCTTTGAAATATTTTTGAAATTATGTGACTAAAAGTTGATAATAAGGCTAATTAAATGCTAGCTTTAAAAACAAGGATCAACTCAAATTTGCTTCAAAACTCTGAATAATCGCTGTTCTGTTAAATGCTATAGGTGATTTTAATTCAGGTCTCTTACACATGTTACTTTTTGATAGATCTACTCATAATTTAAGATTATTGCAAATATTCATTTTTCCTTTTTTCAGCTCAATTCGCTTTTACTTTTTGTTCAGGTGGGCTTAGTTAGAGTCAGGGTTGAGTTTTGGACAGGACAAGCAGTTTTTACTGTCCAAAATTGTCCAAAAGTATGCTAAAGCTAAGTTGTTCTAATCTAATCAACCTGTATTTATTGAAATATTAATGCATAAATATTAATTTATTTTAATTAATGAATATTTGGTAATATTTTTCTCTGCAAAAAATATTTTGCATAAAAAAATTCCACTAACTGTTACATAAAAATCACCTCATTTAAAAGTTGATAGTGCTGTGAAAAGAAATTCACAGCACTATCAAAGAAACTAATTTCAGTTTCATTCATAACTCAAAAGAATGCTATTAAATGTGTAGTACTTAGAAGCAAAAAAAGTGAAATTTTTAATAGTAGCTGCTCTGCATGATAATTTAAGGACAATTCTTTAGATTGAAGAATAATAAATTTGTTAAAAAATTGTAAGTACTTATATTTTTAATTAGTGCAATTTCTATACATTCTCTACCTATAATAAAATATAGTTAATTGATAATTTGCAGAATTTTTTTTCTTCGGCTCAAAAATTATAGTGTATTGTATTTAAATCAATTATGTTATTGCACTATATTTTGAACACCATATTTTACGCATATGCTTAAATATGTAGAACAAATAGTTGTTTATTTTGATGAAGAATGGCAAGTTCTATTTAACTAGGTTGAATCAGCTCTGTAAATAAGTTTGATATGTTTTTAAATGTATATGCATTTGAATACTCAAATTTAGTAAGTTTTTAATGTAAGATACTACTTTTATTGGTTCAATTCTGTTTTGGTATTTCTTTCAAAATTGATTTTACTAAAAATGTAGTTTTGGACACAAGAATTTTAGACAGGACGGTAAAAACCAGGGTATTTACCTTGGTTTTTGTCGTAGTGTCTAAAACCTTGCCAACCCTGATATGAGTCATGGTAATGTAATACTAAATGATGATGCTCTTTAATTTATCTAATTAGTTTAACTTACCTGACTAATTATGTTTATTTTAATTTGACTTTTTAATATGTTTCAGAACCCACTTCAAGAAGTTAAGTTTAACACTAGCTACAAATGCATGTCACCACTTGTAGAAACTGATAATCCTTCTAATTGGTTCCATGAAGTTGAAGGATGTGGAATTCAGTGCCAAAATCCTTTTTTTTCTGCAGAAGAGCATAGCAGCACACATCATTTAATCTCCATTTTAGCCTCAGTTTGTTTGGCACTTAATGTATTCAGTGTGGTAAGTGTTTATGTAACTAAAATATTTGCAACATGTACTCTCAGTTTTAGAAGTTTAAAGTGAAAAAAAAATCATTATTTTACTTAAGTGGTGATTGCATTTTTTATTGATCATATCGTCAGCCTTCCGGGAAAAGTCACTAAATCCAAAGCTACAGTTTTGAGACATAAGATGTTGCCAGTTAAAACTTTCAAATCACGACGAAAAATAGCAAAAATCTTTTTAGAGACTTATAACTTCCACAGTACATTTATTCACGCAAATTTTAAATTGTATAATTTGTTTATATTACGAAACAGCTAACTGTTAATTCTGATTCATTGCAGCAATTTATCAATATTTTTTGTGGGTAGACTTAATAAATTTTACCAGAAAGTTTACATGATTATTATTATTTCAAGTAATGCACATGTATTTGAATGTATTTTTAATATAGTCGAACCTCCTTATTTCAAACAGGCTTAAAAAAAAATAACTGTTAAAACAAACTACAATTTTGGTCTCTGTGCTCCTGTTAGTAGTTTATCATTTTTCAGATAAAGTTTAATACTTAAAAACAAATTGATTCTAAAAGTCCTTGGAGTCTATTTTAACGTGGTTCTGCTGTGTTCAGGTTTTTTTTTTTTTTAATTTGATATTTTTTGCTTATGAGCTGAAGATGTGTATAATCTCAAATTGAAATTTGATGGAACAGTCTATTAATAGTGCCTTATATCTATTAATAGTGCCTGTTAGATTAATCATAAAACTTATAGATATATAAGTGATGTTTAAAGAAGATCTTACCATTAGTTTGAACTTTGTTTAATTTTCTTTTGTTTATAGATTAGGCTATTAGATGTAGGCTTGTCATTTAATGTCAACCCATTCAAAAATGTCAATCCTGATTCGATTCAACCATGAAGATTCTCAAAAAGTAGCATTAGTTTTTATCAAACTTTGTTTTGGGTTCAAAAAATATTTTGAAAAATTAAATAGATTTAAAATGTTGATAAGGATGTTTAGATAGCATTAGAATTCAGGAATCAGAGAATCCAACAGATCTAGTAAACTTAGGCAACTGTTATAAAAGTATGTGAGTTGTACTAAGCCAATGATTCCTTTTCCTTACTTTCATTTTCTATTCAAAACTAGGGTTATTATGTCAATTATAATTATTTATTATTCTTACAGTTCTTTAAAATTTTTGCTTAACAGTTTTTCTTCACCATTTGCATACTTTTTCTGCTTTTAAAAATGTATTAACTTATCAAGTCTTAGTTATTGGGATTGTGAGGTAGCATATATAAAATTGTAGCCTCGGCTTAATTTGATATTCAGAAATGTTTATGTTATTCCAAATATCACAACTCTTAGGGGGGAAGGGCAAGCAAACATATGGGCTTTTGACAATACTTAGATATTACGCTATTTGTTTCAAAACAAAGGATTGTTGTGAATCTAAAGAACTTTATCCAAAGTAAACTTTTCTGGTAATTAAAAAACTGAAGAAAAATAGTAACAAGCAGGTTTGTTTTTAGATAATCTTAAAACTTTGAAATCAAAGTGCATTAAGCGCAGCTAATAGAATTTATAAAGCTGTGGAATTACTTAATGATATATGCAGAACATTTTACCCATTAAGATTTTCTAAAATTGTCGGGCAATGGAAAATCAATTGTTTCTAGTTTCTTTCATTACATTCAAAAACATAGGGGGGGGGGGAAGAAAATTACTAACTAAAAATTGTTTTGTGAAAAAAATGGTTTTCGATTCGTAACATTGAATATAACAGACCAAACGGGTTTACTTCACAAAATGTTTTCTGGGCACTGCTGTTTTACTAGATAAAAAAAATGATAAAGAAAAACTTAAAAACAAATTTATTGGAAAGAGTGGGAAAAAAATGTAAATTTGCAGATTTGTTGAAATAGCAAAAATATTAATGAGTTTAAAGAATGAATATTATCTCTGGGTCTAGTGAAACAGCATTTAAAAACAGCTGTAGTAAGCTGTTGTAGTTAAAACATTATGCAAGTAATTGTTGAACAGATTTAATATCTGTAGAAGCTGATCAACGGGAAAAATTCAGATATGTCTATCTTTGAAAGTGAAAATTATGAACATGTTGTGTAGTATTGAAGCATTATTTCTTTTTTGTTTTGACTCTTTTTGTTTTTTGTACCGGAGGTATTTGAAGGTTGTAATTTATGCTGTAATAAATAAAATGTATTTTCAGTTTGGTTTGTCGGTACTACTGTTAGGGACTTATTTATTTAACCGACTTCAACAAAGGAGGAATTTATACAATTCGTCGGAGAATTTTTTTTTTTTTTTTTTGGTATGTTACAAGATTACTCGCAGACGCCTGGACCAATTTCAAAAGTTCTTTTTTTGTTAGAAAGGTCTTTCTTTCCGATTGGTCCCATCCTCTCCTGGACCGGGTTCGATAACGGGAACCTGCAGAAATCTTTCGAAAAAGAAATTGGGATCACAGTAATCGTAATAATGACCATTTTGAACTCCTGGCTTCTCTGGATTGCATAATGAAATTCCTTTCTATGGTCTTTTTGAAAATTTTAAACCGTGTATCTTTCTATGTCCTGCTTTTTTCTCCTGAACTCCAACGAACTGAAAGTCGTACCAGGTACTGATTGATTCGTAATATTTCAGGTTTTATTAGTCTTAATTTACATAAGGTTTGATAAAGGAATTCTGAAGAAAGTGAGCAAAATCTCCAAATTTTTGCTCAAATTTAAAGCGATTTGTCCTAAATGATTAAATATGAAATCCATTGCTACAGAACGTGATTGATATGAAACAGTTATTATAATGATCATGAAAATTTTGAATGAAGGCTTAACTAAAGCTAACATGAAACTCATTAGCGGGCCACGTATGTAATACGTCGTGAAATTTTATGAACTGCGAGAAACTAGTGTTGTTTTGAAATATAAATTAGTTGAAAAGCCGTTAATATTTAGCCTTTAATTAAACTAGTATACAAATAAATACCAGCGAATAACAAGGATTATTTTTTAGTGTCAATCGTTTAAAATTTTAGACGCGTTGATACTTTCTTTCTTTTTTTTCTTACAGTTTATTTTATGAAGCATTTACTTAAGAAAATTAGGTGAAGTTTTGCAATGGAAACATTACCTTATTTCATATGTACATTTACACTAAAAAGCATAAAATAAAAATATTTTTGAAAAAAAAAAATTGAACCGACTTCGGAACTTCACTCAGCAAATGCTCTAAGAAGTAAAAAATAATTTTATTCTTTGAACACCATCGATACTACATTTAAACATAAGTTTTGAAGTCGGCGCAAAAAAGCTAAATAGAATCATTCGAAACTATAAATATAAATTTAAATGAATCCAGGTTCTTTATTCGCATTCATTGAAAAATACATATTTATGTAATGGTACAAATATTCAGCGCTCAATTTTCAATGATTTCTCTGAAAATTTTGGCAAAATATAGTAAACATCATTTTACCTATAGTTTTTGCGCCGACTTCAAAACTTATGTTTGAATGTAGTATCGATGGTGTTCAAAGAATAAAATTATTTTTTACTTTTTAGAGCATTTGCTGAGTGAAGTTCCGAAGTCGGTTCAATTTTTTTTTCAAAAATATTTTTATAGTCAAATAAAATCGTAAATTTTCCTAAAATTTTGTCAAAATGTTCCTAAAATTCCCCTAAAATTTTGAAAAAGTCTACTGCGAGCCCTGTATAAGATATTTCAAAAAATTTATAATATGCCTCTAAATGAAATAATAAACTTTAGTAGGATTTTTATTTGAAGCATGGTAAAAAGTGAAATAAATTAAAATTTGTCTGAAATTCTTGCACTCTTGCTTTCTTTTTGATTTAAGTTTCTCATTGCATTTTTTCAGCAAAAAATTTGCCATTATGTACCATATCATAGGCAACTCATACAAGGGGCAAGGGGGAGGGGCGACTGCCATCTCACTTCCAAAAGTTATGCAACTTTGCCCCCTCACTTTTCACAATTATATAGTTATGATCGAGTGAAAAATGATTTTTTTCTCAGTGGATTGATTAATTTTACCAAGATAATAGTTGAAAATTCCATAACTTCGGACTTTTTACATATTATTTCATAAAAATGAATGAAAAACAACCAGCCTCGTTGATTTTTGAAGCTATATTCCGCATTTTTTAGAAGTCATTTAATTAGTAATGTTAAAATCTAATACAATACAGCAAAATTTATGAAAAAAAAGAAAACAAAAAGAAAAACTTATGAGGTGATACTTTGAACCCCCCCCCCGCCCATATTTCTCTTGCCCCCTCACATTTCTCTTGACCGCTCACTTTTTTGGTGTACCAGCCGCCTATGTACCATATTTTCCAGAATATAATCTACAGATATACAGTTCAAAAAAGTATTATTTCTGTGACGAATATTTTATTCTGCTTCAACTGCTACCAACTTCTTTTTTTTCTTTTCAAAATAAAGTTATTGGGAATTGATTTTTCAAGATTATTTTATAATGCTTTAAAGGCTTACTTATAAACCAAATTTGTGAGGAAAAGTAGTTACAATTTGGAATATTGAAAGTAACAATTTTTGCTTTCATTTACAGGCAACTTTTTGGATAAGTTGGAAAGCAGCCAACAAATATCCAAGCATCATAATTTTTTACATAAATCTATGTGTTACTTTTGCAACTGTTGGCTGGCTCATTCAGTTTTATCCAGGAGCCAGAGAATCAATCATTTGTTTTCCGGATGGAACTATTCGTCTTCATGAGCCAAGGTAATGAATGAATTTTGTATTTGATCTATTTTGGTGCTGTAGTCAAGTTAATTCCCATAACTTAACATTCGCTTGTGTAATCTTCGTACCACATCTTCTTATTCGACTACACCACTGGCGCATATCCTTAAACTTATCTTATTTTAATGTTATATTATATGATATGTTATATGATATCTTATATGATATGCGAATTTCAGCAAGACATTTAGTTGTATGTTTGCAACATAAAAAGTCAGGGATCCCTGATAGAGAATTTACTGTTTATTACTATCAAGTTATTTTTCCGTGAGTAGCTTCATTTAAATGAGGCGCCCAACTTTTCCTCTTCCAACAATTCTTGATTGTGGTAGCTAACAGGGGTAGCAGGGATAAAATGTGTCGATTTTACAGTTCTCAAAAACTTATCACTAACTGTGGCTTTTTTAATTAAATCTTAAGATAATTATTAACATTGTTGAAAAAATATTTGTCCTACAAAGGTGTATGGTTTGATCAATCTCCTTCCAACATGTATCGATTATGAGGTCATCAAAAGTAATTACTAACTACATGATTTTCTGCTGCTTAATTAATATGTATATAATTTAACAGTCACATTGTCCTACAAGAATAAAAATGTTTTTGTTGTCATGACTGTTTGAGAATTTTGTAATTTGAAAAATATTAAACAAATAAAAATACCTGTAAAATAGGATTACATTTTGTGTTATCGTTACAGTGCAAATTTCATTCAGGCGTTTTCCTTTCATAAAATTTTCATCTTTATCAAATACCTGTTCTTTACTTTTAGCATGTTTCTTGTTTTTTAGTGCTGTTAATTGGTGTATGGTCACATTTTTCTTAACCTACTACTGGCTTATGGCTGCAATCGTTTGGTGTGTGATTTTGACCTTTGCCTGGCATTTCGTGTTTAAGCAATCAGGAGCACCAAAAGATGTTTTGAAGAAAAAAGCAGGCAACTGGCATACATTTGCATGGTGTATTCCTGTCATTCCCACTATTATTATTATGGCAATAAAAGAGGTATGTGTTCTTTTTATTGCTCAATTAATTTTAATTTTATGTCATATGACTTCTCTCATGTGACTTTGACATAGTTTTGTGATGAGTGTTGTATTATTTTATACTGATTGATGGAGTTCATAAAATCAGAACATTATTTACAGAAAGGAATTAAAATTTTCATGCAATAAAGTACAATCTTTAAAATATTAGCTCAAACGAATTTTACCTTTTTTTTGCTAAAAATCAAACATATTGTACATGTGCTTCTGTCATAAAGTTCTCGACTAATCATTGTTTCAATATATTTTGTCTAATCGGAAAGCTCCCATGTGAAAATGGTGTTTTTCCTTAAACCAGTTCTGATCACGAAGTGTGACTAGTGTGATTCTTACTATGTAACGGTTTTGTAGTGTTTGAATTCCTTCTACTTCTAGGCTAAAAAAATATGGGGACATTTTTTTTCTTGATTTCAGTGATAAATTTTGTGTGCTTAGCAAAAGTGATTTATAAACTCAGAGCTCTCAACTGGTACCCTTTCCCCCCTAAAAGACTGTTTTAGTTTCAAGTCCCTAAAAATCTGTTTTTTCAAAATCTGGTCCATACTCCCTTTTAAGTTTTAGTCTTGTTTTGAAATTTCCCTTTAGCTTCTTTTGTAAATTTCTATTTTTTTTTTTTTTTTTTGTTACAAAAATATGAGTGTGTTATTCACAGCTTACTGTGATAATTTGTAAAGTTTGAATCTGTTGGGCAGGAGCAAGTTACAGTTTGAAGCTATTGTTTAAGTGTTTATAAATGCATTCAACACTTTTTCTTGTTCTAAGAAAAAATAAATTTAATAAAACATTTTCTTCAGCCAATTAATCAGGTAAAACTCGTTCAGCATAGTTAGCTGTTCTGAGCAAAAGTAATTTTAATGAGCAAATAATTTTGTATCCAATTAATAGGCTAAAATGTACTGATTATAATCAACAAAGTGGCTTATTACTGCCTAGTGATCAGTGTGCCACTGATTTTAACCTTTAAAATTTAGTATTGGAATCTCTTTTCGGTCCCTTTCTTTAAAATTTAGGTCTTTTTTCGTAGGGACAAGCTGAAATTCTGTTACTCCTGTAAACTAAACGTTTTCATTTTGATCATTTTAGAAAATGCAGTAATAATTTATTTACATGAATTTACCCCACCTAGCTCTGCCATGACATCCAGGTATTGCAGTTTCATCCTCATCGGGAATCACCAGTCTTGCTTAGGCATTAACCTGATTTATTGTTAAAAGCAGTTCACTTTGTGTTGAAATGAGTAAAAACCCGAAAAAGCGACGTTGAAAAACACAAATAGATGAAGTTAAAATTGGCGAACATGTTTCAAAAGCCTAAAGCTTCCTTCTTCAGCGCCAAGCAAGAAATGGAAAGAAACAAAGTGCCGGGAGAGTTTAAATAGCAAAGGAGCAAAAGCTAGGCCAATCAGGTGTCAGCGTGTGCCGAGTCCTGATTTGGCGTAACGTTGTCAAAAAATTTAAAAGCATGAAGTAAAATAGGTAGGATTTCTTAGAAGCCTTTCATGTTCATAAAAATTTAAATAATATTTGTAACGAATCTTTTGCAGTTCCACACATCTCGCCAATTTTACTTCATGCTTTTAAATTTTTTGACAACGTTACGCCAAATCAGGACTCGGCACACGCTGACACCTGATTGGCCTAGCTTTTGCTCCTTTGCTATTTAAACTCTCCCGGCACTTTGTTTCTTTCCATTTCTTGCTTGGCGCTGAAGAAGGAAGCTTTAGGCTTTTGAAACATGTTCGCCAATTTTAACTTCATCTATTTGTGTTTTTCAACGTCGCTTTTTCGGGTTTTTACTGATTTATTGTGTTACACGTTGGGTATATTCCTTTGAAATTGAAAACACTGAACGCCAAAATGTTTATTATGTATTTTAGGATTTAATGTTCAGTTATATTTGTAAAAATGTTTGTTTTAAAGCTGAAAGTTTGATTCTACGATTTTTCTTCCAGATTGATGGTGATTCTATGAGTGGAATTTGTTTTGTTGGTTACAATAATATTGTCATCAGAATAGTTTTTCTTCTTGTACCTGTTGGCTTTGCAGCATCGATTGGTTTAGTCTGTCTCTGTTCAGGTAATTAACTAAAATGTATAGTAGATTGTATAAAAGTCCATTAGAGCAGAAATTTCTATGTTTGTTGCATCTTGTCTTCTAATTTTCAGATTTTAACTGTGCACCGTAAAAGTACTTCAGATAAAGGCCGTGGTTTATTCCCTTTTTTAAACAGCTGTATAAGCTGAAGGTTGAGGCGTGAGCTGAAGTTATGATTACTACTAAAAGTTTTAATATGAAAGTGTCAAGTGTAAAGTGAAAAAAATTAAAAAAGAAAGGAAATGCATATTTATGTTTGAAAAAGAGTGTACTATTTTATTAATACACAGTGTAATTTGAATTACCTCATAGTCTAATTACATTGTGAAAAAATTAACTTTGAATTTATTACTCTAGGAAAAGATCCTTTACTACCAAAATTTTTTTAAACCAGGATTTCAATTTTATATTAACCATGGCTGTGTTTAGAGAGTTCAATAATTATTGCAAATGTAGGTCTGATCTTTGGCAGATGTGTGGCAATGGCTCTACATGCAAGCAGCCAAATTTAGGGGGTCATCAAATTTGATTGATGTTAGGTAACCTGTACTACCCTGAGCCTCGCTCGGTTAAAAAAAGAGGTTTGTAAAGTGGTGTTTTTTTTCTAAAGTTCGAAGTACTTATTTAGATGAACTTGGAAAGCATTTTTGGTATATAACTTTAATATACTCCCCCCCCCCCAAAAAAAAAAATTAAGAGCCAAATTTGGTACTCCTACTGACTTTTTAGGGTTGCTGTTTTTTTTTTATCTTGGTGTTGTCAATTTAGGTTTTTGTTGTTGCTAAATTTTGTATTTTCTTGTATTTGGTACCATTCTTTGAGTTTTTTAAAAAAAGTTTTGTGGCCACAACGCAAGTTTGTTGCGCCAAAAACAGGTATTTTTCTTGGCAAGAAAAAAAGTCCCCAAATTTCCGATTTGGGAGGAAAATCAAAGTAGTTCCGCATTTTTAAGCCGTTGGTTGCGATTAAGCATTTAAAACATCCGTAATTTAGATTAAAAACACAACCTTATTTAAACGGTGAGCACTGTAAAATCACACCACAATAACTTTACCTTGATCAATCTCTGTAAAAACGATAACAATTCTAAGGTGTTGCCAAAACTATTTTGCCAAATACCATAAAAATTTAAATTTACGCTGATGCGTTACCATCCAAACTCTCATTTTGAGTTTCAATAGTAACGGCTGATGTGATTAAATATGAAAATCATTGTTATAATAAAATGTGGTTGCTATGAAACAATAACAATAGCAGTAATCATAATGAAAATGGTGGAAGAAAGCTCCCCAAACTTTTAATGAAGGCACAAAAAAAACAGGGTTTTTTTGTGAAAATCCTCGTTTTTACAGAAAAAACGCCAATGTAAATGAACTCACAAACCAAAACTTTATCTAAGTACAAAATTTTATCAAAATCATTAAAGCCGTTTTCGAGATCCGAAATATATATATATATATATATGCAAGAATTGCTCCTTTAAAGATATAAGATATAAAATTTTGAGCACCTTACTGAACCTTAATTTGCTCCCTTTTATAAATATTCAGATCGTTTTTTTTGTTCAACTAAAAATTGTTGGGAGCCATGTATAAAGCGTTGTTGCAAAATTTTCCATTTTATGTATATATTTATATGCTTTTTATTTTCTTATAAATAACTGCAATGTTTTTTCTGCTATTCATCACCTAGTAGCTGCAAATTTTATTCATTTTAAATTTTCGTTAATTCACATTTTTAATAAAAAAAATTGTTCCTATTTTAGTTCTTTATACTCTTATAAAGCTAAAAATGAATGGATCAAAAGCACAAGTCAAAAGGTTACAGCCTATAATTATAAAGATAGGTGAGTTTTTCAAATAAAATCTACTTTTGAAACTTATAAGCAATGAGATTTTTTGTTGTTGTTTTTAGTGAACAAATAAAATGTTTATTTAGTTTTTGAAAAGTGCTAGATTGTACTTGTGATTCATTCCTATTCAATTCCATAGGTGTTTTTACTATAGCTGTGCTACTTTGTATTGTTGGTACCTTCGTTTTTCATTTCTATGAGTTTTTCAATCGAAAAGAATGGGATGACAGTCTGAGAGAATATATTACGTGAGTATATTGTTTTAGACAATTTAAATATTTACTGTTTTGTTTTTCTTGATTTTACTGCAAAATAAATATTATGAAATGATTTTTAGTAACAGATAAGTGTTTATTGTTGGGCATTTCACGGTATTTGTGACATAGGAGTGTCGTAATAAAACTTTTTAAAAGTTTAAAATTTTTTTATATATTGAAAAAGTACATTCTAAAGTATATGAATATCATATTGTTTTCATAGTTCACTTTATATTATGTTTGTAATTGCCCTCATAACATTGAAAATGCAATTTTTACTGTTACGGACTCTACATTGAATTTTTCTTTAAAAACTAAACTTTTATTCCAATTATTGTTACGGACTCTACAGTCATCATTTTCACAATCCGTAATTTTTTATAGAACGCACTTTCTGATTAAAATTGTTAGCTATATTAGAGGGGAGCCTTTACTTTATCTGTCTCAAGTACCGGTTTTGGCTTAAAAACCGGTTTAAGCCAGATTTAAAGAAAAATTGAATGTAAAGTCCGTAACAGTGAAAATTGCATTTTCAATGTTCTGAGTGCAATTACAAACATAACATAAAGTGAACTATGAAAACAATATGATATTCATATACTTTAGGATGTACTTTTTCAATATATATAAAAATTTTAAACTTTTAAAAAGTTTTGTTACGGACACCCCTATGTCACAAATACCGTGAAATGCCCCTGCTACATAAAAGTTTATGAAACTAACTTTTAATACTAACCTCAATATTTTTTTAAATAAATATACAAGTAATTTTCATTATACAGTAACCCCTCGTTATATCGCGCTTTTCGGGGGGCAAGAAAAAAGCGCGATATAACCGAGGTCATTAAAAACAGTTTTCTATCCAGCATGCAAGTAACTTATACCTGCACATACATAAAAATTCATTTATTCAAACATTTGATTTTTTTTCAGTCAAAAGTAACAAAAAAATATAACTTACAGCAGTTGTTGTTACAATGTGCAGGTCTTAAAAAATATGTATACAGACATAAAATTAACATATTGTTTTGGTGAAATAAGAATCCAAATTCGTTTGCCGGGATGTTTGGGTGACAGGAATTTGCTGCTTCTTTTCAGTGAATTCAGAAGAATAGAAGAAAAATCGTTTGGTTCATTGATGACAAAATAAATAAGAAAGAGACCTTTTCTAAGCACCTAACATATTTTCTCAAAAATGGTTTCGAACTAAAAGTTTTTTTTTTTTTTAGACGAAAGAAAAGAGCAATATATCCGAATGAGTGATATAACGAGGCGCGATATAATGAGGGGCTACTGTATTTTCTTATTTATGGTAACCACCAACTCATCCAAGATTGAGAAAATACAATAAAAATATTATAAAAAGAAAATTGTTCTAGGAATTTATTAACTGTCATTTAATTATTTGATTTAGAGGGAAATTGACTGGTGCAGGAAATAATTTTGCTTTTTGATTCTAAGTATTTTGGAATTAAAATCTAAAGTTTGAAAGCATAAGTAGTTTAATTGCTGGATGTAAGACAATTTGTACTGCTCAAAAGTTTTATGAATGTTAAAGATGGAAATTTTTATTGGATTATCTTTTATTTATTAATAAAAAAAAGGCCAACCTTGTCTTTTATATGAGTTTTGAGAGCAATAGCTTTACAATGTGTTTGCCTCCTCTCTCTATTTTATGCTTTAAAACCTTAGTTGAATACCCCCCCCCCCCCCCCCCAGCATCTGAAGTTTTTTTTTTTTTTTTTGTACACTTTTAGAGTGTAGTACTGATAGTTTAAACCAGTTATTTTTTTCTTTTAAATACATTTGAGATGAAACTTCGTGGCCCCAACAAGATTTTTTTGCAGTGTTTAACAATGCAATGTGTCTGTATTGTCTTATTTTATCAACTATTGAAGATATAGCCTGCTTGAAGCATAAAAATATCAGCAAATGTATGATGTTTATCATAATTTTAGCCCCCCCCCCCCACCCCAATGATTTATAATATCAATCTGATGTGGTTTTTACTTGTGCTTTTATTTCTAATTTTAAAACTTTAAGAACATTGTTAACTCTGTAATGACCCCAAGGAACCCACGAGGGTTAAAGAAAAATTGAATGTAGAGTCCGTAATAAATAGTGAAAATTGCATTTTCAATGTTCTGAGTGCAATTACAAACATAATGTAAAGTGAACTATGAAAACAATATGATATTCATATACTTTAGGATGTACTTTTTCAATATATATAAAAATTTTAAACTTTTAAAAAGTTTTTTTACGGACACCCCTATGTCACAAATACCGTGAAATGCCCCTGCTACATAAAAGTTTATGAAACTAACTTTTAATACTAACCTCAATATTTTTTTTAATAAATATACAAGTAATTTTCATTATACAGTAACTCCTCGTTATATCACGCTTTTCAGGGGACAAGAAAAAAGCGCGATATATCCGAAAGCGCGATATAACCGAGGTCATTAAAAATAGTTTTCTATCCAGCATGCAAGTAACTTATATGTGCACATACATAAAAATTCATTTATTCGAACATTTGATTTTTTTTTCAGTCAAAAGTAACAAAAAAATATAACTTACAGCAGTTGTTGTTACAATGTGCAGGTCTTAAAAAATATGTACACAGACATAAAATTAACATATTGTTTTGGTGAAATAAGAATTCAAATTCGTTTGCCGGGATGTTTGGGTGACAGGAATTTGCTGCTTCTTTTCAGCGAATTCAGAAGAATAGAAGAAAAATCGTTTGGTTCATTGATGACAAAATAAATAAGAAAGAGACCTTTTCTAAGCACCTTACATATTTTCTCAAAAATGGTTTTGAAATAAAAGTTTTTTTTTTTTTTTTTTGAGACAAAAGAAAAGAGCGATATGTCCGAATGAGCGATATAACGAGGGGCTACGGTATTTTCTTATTTATGGTAACCACCAACTCATCCAAGATTGAGAAAATACAATAAAAATATTATAAAAAGAAAATTGTTCTAGGAATTTATTAACTGTCATTTAATTATTTGATTTAGAGGGAAATTGAGTGGTGTAGGAAATAATTTTGCTTTTTGATTCTAAGTATTTTGGAATTAAAATCTAAAGTTTGAAAGCATAAGTAGTTTAATTGCTGGATGTAAGACAATTTGTACTGCTCAAAAGTTTTATGAATGTTGAAGATGGTAATTTTTATTGCATTATCTTTTATTTATTGATAAAAAAAAGGCCAACCTTGTCTTTTATATGAGTTTTGAGAGTAATAGCTTTACAATGTGTTTGCCTCCTCTCTCTATTTTATGCTTTAAAACCTTAGTTGAATACCCCCCCCCCCCCCCCCCCCAGCATCTGAAGTTTTTTTTTTTTTTTTTGTACACTTTTAGAGTGTAGTACTGATAGTTTAAACCAGTTATTTTTTTCTTTTAAATACATTTGAGATGAAACTTCGTGGCCCCAACAAGATTTTTTTGCAGTGTTTAACAATGCAATGTGTCTGTATTGTCTTATTTTATCAACTATTGAAGATATAGCCTGCTTGAAGCATAAAAATATCAGCAAATGTATGATGTTTATCATAATTTTAGCCCCCCCCCCCACCCCAATGATTCATAATATCAATCTGATGTGGTTTTTACTTGTGCTTTTATTTCTAATTTTAAAACTTTAAGAACATTGTTAACTCTGTAATGATTTTTTTCTCCCCTTCTCCTTTTTTTGTTATTTCTGTATTTACTTGTTATTTTTTTAAGTTTTAAAATAGATCTGTGGCCGTCAATAATTTTCCTTTAAATTATTCTTTGCTAAATTGCGTGTCATTTTCAGATGTCTGGCCATGAATTCTGCTCAAATGCATTCAATTATGGGTGAGCCTGCAAACATGAAGTGTGAGTTGAAAAGCAGACCTAATATTACATGGATCCGTCTTCACATGGGGTGTTTTTTCCTGTTTGGAGCTTTGATGTCGTTTTGGGTCTGGACCAAACGATCTATAGAACACTGGAGGCAGTTTAAGAATAGGTAAACTTTACTTTTCCTACATGTACCTTTCTAGATTTGAAAAAAGAAAGTTGCTGATGTACTTTGTGAAAAAGGGATCTTGTTTTATGTATTTCTCATACAGTTGAATCATGTGTGTGGTGTGTTTTTGTGAACAGAAATATTTTTATCAGTCAGCGATAAATGCTCGGTTTCATGTTTGAATTCAAGTTTATGTTGAATAGTTTATATTGTATGATTAACTCTAAAAAGCATTTTATTCCTGAGTGAGTTCACATGCTTCACACATCACCTCTAATGACTAAATAAGAACTGAATACATAAAAACTTCAGTGATGTGGTTTTTGCTGGCCAAAATGTAAAGTGTTAGTTTTTATTTTGGAGAGCGATACCTATAATTAGGCTGGTGAGCAGTCGGCAGTATTTTGCTTTTGGAATTCTATCCAACTGTAAAAATTGGAAGATCAAAGTTAAACTAGAGGTAATAGGAACTTTTTCTGTCATAGACAGCAAAAGTAAAAAAAGATGTGTATTTTTATGATAAAATTTAATAATTTTTAATTTTTATAAATATGCAATAAAATCGTTTACACTTTATTAAAAATATCTTTTACACCCCACACCCCACCTCACTCCCTGATCAACTTCCACCACTAAAATTGCGAGAAATAACTTATGCTATACCTATATATTCATTTTCTGGCAAAAAAAACCTTGACCATTTTTTACTATTTTTTCCGAAAAAAACTTGTGTTTGAAGAGGTTAAAATAAAAAAAAAATCACTCTTCTTACTGCAAATGGATTACACATACACGACAGTTCAACTTAAACAGATCAAGTTAGTTGCAAATTTGTGCACCAATTTTTACATTCTAGTACTTTGAAAATGTCATGGCATATATTCCTAGCTTGTGTAAGTTATATGCATAAATAATATGTACAATGGGATTTTCAAGGTAGAATATCTAAAAATTTTCTGTTGAAGGGCCCCCAGACTTTCCTTTACCTGGGAATATTCCATCCCTGTAGACTCCTCAACAGTTTTTGCGAGAAAAATTACTTTATAAAATATGGTGTGTTTTTTTATAATCCATTAAATAAATTGTAGCACCAGGATAGCGTTTAAGAAATGAGATTATTGCAGAAGTTTAAGGGGGGGGGGTCGAACAAATTTTGTATGAAGAGGGGGAGGAGCTTGTGCAGGTATAAAATGTTTAGAAATCACTGATGTTGAGCATGGTCCAGCTAGAAACGTACTGCTGGCAACAAGTCCAAAAAATAATTAAATTAATAATCTTGCATAATTTTATGTTTCACTGATACATTATGTTTTTTCAGGCTGTGCGCACCTTCTGAAAGAAATACTTTCAAATTAAAGCGACACCAGATAGTAGCAAAAGCTTATAATACAAGAAGGGATGCAATCAATCAAGGACATCTTTCCTTCAGTCTTAATAGCATACATGAAGATCCTATTGGTAAATTTATTCTTCATAAGTGTTTCCCTAACTTAGACAAGTTTGTTTGTAAATATAGAAGTGAAAAAAAAATGGACAAAAAAAATTATAATCCGGCTTTTAGCTTCTTAGGTTTATTATTGTATTTAAACTGTGAAAAATTCATTTACTTTCTGACATTTGCTACTGGCCAGCTTGATTTTAAATTTTGTGTCAACTGTTTTTGGGGTCATTCATCAAATGGTTAATGCAAATTTGAACAGTATGTCGTAGACTGCTCCAGCAAAGCTTTGATTATTTCTGATATTGCTACTTCACTATTTTCTCATACTCTTTTAATATCTTTATATAATTTTTCATAATTATTCATTATGAGTTTATTTTCTGTTTGAATATTTTTTCTCCATTTGAGTTTCTATGTCAACCTGCTTTTCTCTGCTAATATAATGTCACATCAATTTAGTTACAGTTCTTTTAAATCACTCTGTAACATTATCATTAGACAATCTATTGTTGTCCAAATCATATTCAATCTTCATAATATTTGATGAAACAGTATCTGTTTAAGGATCGCTAAATAAATCAAAACATATTCATTCACTGTAATCCACCCTACCCTCAAAATAGTAATTCTATTAGTATTATTTTAAACTTATCATTTAGCCACACCATAGCAAAGTCAGCACTGGTTGCAGACAATCTAATGAAAGTGTTCCCATAACCTTGGAGTTTTTAATTATTTATCATGATTTAAAAAATTCCAGTTTAATGATTTTTTAATTTTTGAAATTTCAATCAAAATGTTTCATAAACTTGATGTGTCCTATCAATTATTGTACTTTAGGAATGAACCTAGATATCAACAGTGTTACCTCTAGAGACATATCATCATCTTGGGCTGCTGCCTTGCCTCAGTTTATAATGCGCAGAAATGCTATTGCTGGCTTTAACTCATTTGTACCAATGCATTGCTCTTCTGTATCAGGTAAGATTATTACTCTTACCTTAGTTAAATTATTTATCCAGACTTGGTTTTAAATAATTTTCTAATATCTTTATGGCATAATATTGCTGAATTGGCTGTACAGCAGTCTGTTCACGAAGGTTTTGGTAGCAAGGGCAGACTTAAATACTTTTATGGATCAGTCACACACATCCTAAGAGATATTAAAAAAGGTTTATGAACTTTCATGGAAATAATTACTATATATACACTTGTGTTAGTTCAGAAATTTAGCTCAAAAAGCTTTAGTACCAAAGTTTCAAGCTGTGGGATCAGTTAATTTAGATGCTGGACAATGTTTCTAAAACACAATTTCCACAATGATTCGAAACTTATGACAGTTTTCTAATTTGGTTCAACTTTTTAAATAAAGGTGAAAAAAATTAAGACTCATTCTGATGACTCGCACTAATGTAACTGGGTGATTCTACAAAAATGGGCAAATTTGTGTTCCATACTAATTGCTCTTTTTGTTTTTAATTTAATAAAAAACTATTTTGGGAATATTTTAATGCGTCTTTTGTTCTATAATTTTCGTTATCAACAATGTCAATATTTAATTATTATTCATTTAAAAAAAAGGATATTCGATTGGAATGTCATCCACATGCCCTGTCCCATAAATGCAATTTTCACAATCAATGGAATATAGATTTTAAAAAAATAAATGATTTTTTTTCAAGAGTTTTTTATTTATAAATATGAATGTGTGCAAGATGTAAATCACAAAAAAAGCAAAATAATATGAAAATAATATCTCTAAAAGTTAATCTAAACTTTGTCCCCAGCGATTATCAGTCATCTACATGTCTAAAAAATATAGATATTTTTCTCTGAAATGTTTTATTTCAAAATCTGGCAGCACATCTTAAAATAAAGCATGGAACTTTGTTATTCCTGGCTGAGGATTAATTTTGCTGTTCTGCAATTACTTTTTGATAAACAGCAAGCTAACTCAACTTTCAAGGCAAGTGTTTTGTATCTTTGTCATTAACATGCCCCACAGAATGCATGTAAAATGTACATGTAAATAAATTTTGAAAATGAATAATCATAAGGCTTACATTTGTGGGTTCTAATTCGAAGTGAAGCCGAAAAATATTCAGATATGACTTTTGGAGAACACAATTACTTGTGATTTGTCATTTACATGCCCTTTCTCTATTGTCATTCACATGCCCCAATATAAGACACGTGGATGAATCAAAAGCCAAACTATGACAGTACAATGTTTAACAGGGTTCCCACGGGCCCTAAAAAGGCCCTATAAAGGCCTGATTTTTGAGTTTGATTTTTAGGGGCCCCTAAAAAGGCCATATATTTTATCAAAAGCCCTAAAAATGATTCAAAGCCCTATTTTTTTTTTAAAGAATTTGTAAGAATTCTAAGTACGCATCTCGCTCCCATCCATTTTTTCTCGATCGTCATAACACAGCGTGGAGATTCAAGGTCGCAGATCAAGGTGAGGCTTACTTATCGGGTCAACTTATCGGGCTTTAGACACGCCTGTGATGTGAGGGTGCGCTTTTATTGGGTATCGTTTTCGTGACGTATACGTGGCACCTGGCACAGCCATCTTAACACAAGTATTTAGAAGACTGTGCTCCTGGTTGTAAAGAAAAAAGACAAAAAAGAAAAGATAATAATAAATCTGCTGAACAGCTGAACTGATTATTTTACGGACGTTCTTCAATGATTGTTGATACGTAGCAGCGTGGGTCGATTTCGCATGGCGAGTTGAAATAGCGTGCATTTCTATTTTCTCTTCGTATCTTGTTTGCAGTGGTGCAAGTGCTGCGCAAATTGCGCCACGCTGCGCCAAATAAAGAATCTTGCGTCATCCTGCTCCCAAACGCACTTTTAGATCGAAATTGCGCCTGATTGCGCCAAAACGGCCGTTTTTCTAGCGAATATCGCGAAAAAGTGGCATAACTTCTGCTTTTGTTAACCGTACGTCATGACGGTTGCTATGGCGATATTTTGAACATGTGCGTCGCAAAAAATATTCTCCTTATCTGAAATTTCAATCCTTTTGCATCTTGCAAAAATTTTGATATTTTTCACAATCCGAAATTATTTTGACACATGCTACCTCAGCTTAACTTATTTTATGTTTTATTTTGAGAAAAAAGTAATTTATTTTTAGAAGCTTGTCAACATCTAGCATGTACGTCGCGGACGAAGCTTCCTCTGTTGAAGATTTCAATCCAAATGCATCTTGCAAACATTTTAATATTTTTGACAATTAACCGTTATTTTGACAATAGATACCTTCCATTAGCTCATTTTAGCTTATATTTTGATAACAAACAATTTATTTTTTCTATTTATATACCTATTAATTTTTCCAAGTTTGATTTTAATAAGCATTAGGTTCTCCATTGCTTCATTTTTTGGAAAATAATTAAAGCAATCAAGCACATAATGTTTAATTATGATTTTGTACTGAAAGGCAGTATTTTGAAAAGTTGAATTTGTAAAATTATAATTTTAATAGCTTAAAATAGAATTTTCCATGCTACTGGCAGCAGTGCTCCCATTAGGTCATTAAAGGAAAGATAAAATATTGATGTGTTGTACAAAATTCAGAGAAACTTTATGGCAGCACATAATTATCTCATTCTACTGTTTAGAAGTTCTAAAGTTTTGGAACCAGCACATATTTAAGGCATTAACAGCAGAGAGACAAACAAATTAAATGTGAAGCAGTATAGGATAATTACACAAGAAGCTTAATCCAATCAAGAGTCATCAGATTTTTTATTAAATTTAGCAAACCAACGACTAAAGTCAGCTGTTAAGAACAATGTCTTGTGTGAAATCGAGTTGCAAAATGGATGTTAGAAGATGCAGAGAAGTTATGAATGAGAAAGAGAAAGAACAGTAGAACAAAAAGGAACCAAGTTAAACTTTTAAATTAATGTTTTTCAATTTTTAGCTCACAAAATCTAATTTTGCGCAATAAAACATAAAAAAAAACTTTAGTTTACTTTTCAAGCACAAAGGTAGTTAGTTCCTCAATTTTAAGTTAAAGCGCATTGTTAACAAAAGAATATCCAAATGTTATTGATAATTATGCAACTAAAAAACCAAAAAATGTCTAAATTTTTCATATTGTTGTGGAAGTTTTAAACCAAACGTTTGCATTTCATATTTGATCACCACGAATGCGCTCCTAGGTGGATAGGATTTTTACTTCCTTTTACATAGTAAAGGAAGTATTGTGATCGTGAAAAAAAAAAAAAAAATCACCCAAATTTGAGTCTAAATTTTGATTTTGCTCACCCGAATGAATGTTCAGTAGTTTTTTCGACACGTCAGCACGTGCTTATGTACCTACCAACATATAAGCAGCCGAAAAATCCTTTTCAACCACCCCCGAGTTAATTCGACGAGTTTTCTCGTGACGTCTGTATGTGACTATGTGTCGTATAACTCAAAAACTATATTCCGTAGAAGCGTCTAACTTGGTATGTAGGCTCTGAGGATGGTCTAGTTGTGCACCTCCCCTTGTGGTTGCATTCGAATGTTCCCAAGGGGGTGTTTTACCCCTTTTTTGGGGTAAAGCAGTGTTAATTTCAATGCAGACTCAAGTGATAGGAATTGGCGCGACCACTTGGCGATATGTCGCCAAGTGTTTGACGCCAAGTTGGCGACAAATGTGGCAAAAAAATTATTTTTTGAATTTGGGTTCAGCTTTACACTATTGGCGATATTTTGCGAAAAATTCACTGAATGATATTAAAATCAGGAATATTTAGAAAATTAACCATTGTAAAATATTTTTTGCATTGTTTCGTGGCAGATTAGGGGAGTAAATATTTGAATTGTTACCTTGCTCACTCCAAGCACTTTTTTTAACACTTAAGGCAACAACTAAGAAATTTACACGTAAAAAGAAGTAGTGTGGGATCCATTCCAGATTTTTTTCTTTTATATAGGCCTAGAGTCTGCTTGTTAATCCTTGAATTTTATAAAATGAAGTGTGTGTCATATTGTACTACATTTAAATGGTTTAAAAGGAACTGCTACAGTTTTATTTAAAATTTGTTCATAAAATTTTTGGCGTGAGTGTAATAGCTGTATAGTAACCCTTTGCTCGTTTCTTAAGCTGTGTTAAAAATGTAAAATGATACATAACTGGAAATAAAATGTATATGGGAGTTGAAGCTTTGCTGTTTATAGAAATGAATATATTGTGCAAGAACATAATAGTTATGTTTTTCGACTAACTGATAAGCTTTTCCTTTAAAAGTTAGTTATTCAGCAGAAGTACGACTACATAACGTCAAGTGGCCCTATATATTCTGGAAAATGGGCCTGAAAAAGGCCATATAAAGGCCCTATTTTTTAATCTGCTGAGAGGGTGGGAACCCTGTTTAAAAATTATGTCTAACAGTTTACTGGTTAAAAAATTTCATTAATATACCTATTGTGTTTGCGTTATTCACATACTTACTGTGTTATATTCACATACCTATTGTGTCATCCACATGTCCTTTTTATCATTCACATATGCCTTCAAAAAAATAAAAATCCAAAAATACAATAAAATACAAACATTTAAGCTCTGCTGAAATTCTAATTTAATTATGTAACTTATCAAGTGCTTTGCTGATTTTTTTCAGATTTTTAATTTTAAATTAATTTTTTGAAATCTACATGTTAGAAATATTCCCATTTTTGTAGAATCACCCAACTACTTTCTCTGATCTTTTAATTTAAGGCTTTACTACATTATTTAAAGGCTTTTCTTTTTCTTTTAAAATCAGTGTTCTTATTAAAAATTACATTTGACCAATACAATACATTTTAAGTGTTTGCATCACTGTTTCTTTTTTTACATACATCAAATAAGACAAGAAATATTGTTGTTTAAATTTATGTTTAAAAAAGTTGGAGAAAATCAGCTGGCAAATGTGACATGGTTTGGGAATTTTGTAGCAAAACCTGGAAGATTATTTTGCTTTATCGGTTGCTACCTGGTTAAAATTTTTTGTAATTTAATATTGAAAAAGTTTTGTTTGAAAACCTTTGTTTCAACACTTAAAATATAAAATTTTGCTAAGATAATAAGGAATCAGTTGTGGAATGATAAAACGACTAAGCTCAACTAAGCTAAAAAATTTGTATTCATGCACTTTTATTTGACTCAAATATTAAAGAAATCCTTGCTATTGTGCTTTTAATTTAAGAAAAGTCATATTGACAAAGAATAAAAAAGTGATGTGAATCTATAAGTTTGTGTATTTGAGTTTCTATTAGTTGCATTCCAAAAGTAAGTTTTGTCTTGCGTTTTATGGAGATTTTATTAGAAACAATGCTATAATGACCTACCAAAATGAAAGTTTTGCTAGAATATTAAAAGAATGAAATTATTTTGTTACTTAAACTTCATGTTGGAGGATTCTCACTTTGTATTTCATTTTTCAGATATTAGTCGTCATATATCGGTAGATTCCTTTAATCAACCAACTTTGGATTCTCTAAGCATGCAGATGAGTGAACAGGAATTTGCACATGCTTTGAGACACCCACGCCGTAAAACGCGGAAGGAGAGAGAGCGTTTTCTTCATGCTAATCGAATTGCTCCTTGGTTTCCTGGTAGTAGACGAGGTAGTGACACATCTTTGCATAGTTCCATGATGTCAGCATCAATTGCTGCTGCGGCAGCAGCAAAACAAGTAGCTCGGGGAGCTAAAGTAACCAAAGCGACCAGTACTGGTGATTTGGGTGCTGACGTAATCCTGGCTGGTTCTGTACTACCACCTATGCTCATGCGTGGCCATCCATTTAGAAGCACCATACCTAGGGAGCCGATTAATCCGCCATTTACCCATGGTATGACTGATAACTCGCACAGATTAGGAATTCAAAATGCATCTTCTGCTCTAGGTAGCAATAATATAAGTCGAAGATTAACACCAAATCCACTTTCTTCTGCAGCCATTCCCAATCCCTTGATTGGAATGACTAGACCTCCTCTTTATCCTCAAAATTACAATTTTATGAACTCAATGCCATTTGGGTACCTTAGCGGTGGTGTATATCCATCTTTCAACGGTATGTTCCCGGGTTACCCTGCTGCTCAGTACATGTATCATTCTTACAATTCAATGCCATATACGCCTTTTGGAGACTTTCAAAATACTGATCCTGTTTTGAATCAGTATCAAGAACATTTGTTGCCTATGGAACCTAGAGACGATAGTGCTAGTGAAACTCCTTACTTCCCCATTATCATGTCTGAGAGTGAGTATACTGACACGGGGTTCAGATCATATGATGAATCGCATATGTTTTCTGCACAGCGAGTCATTCCTGAACAAGTTACTATCCACCCTGTTCAATCTGAAGGGCATCAACCAAAGTCTGGACTGGAACCACAAGAATGTGCCAAAACACAATTCCTGAAGAGGATGGGTTCTTTCAACTCGAAACCTTTTACTGCGAAATCCCCTCATCCTCCTACTATTAAAAATTCACCTCCTCACAGCGAGGTTCCACCACCGTCTCCAGCCCAGTCTACTAAGAGTTTGAATGAGGATGAATTGGATGATGTGTTTGAAGAAGAGTCTCAAAATGGTAATAATGTTTCAAGTGTTTCAGCACCTCAAACTTCTGAAACGGAAACTTTCTTGGGAAAGATAAAATCAAAATTTAAGCGTGCTACTTCACAAAATTCTCAAGTGGCAGAAATGATGGAACTTTCAAACAAACCATCTGGTTTGTCGGCGGAACAAGTGCCTAATGTAGATACGAAAAATCGTCCTGCCTCTCGCAGAAACACACCTAATGAGAAACATTTAGAATCATCAGAAGGAACTAGTTTGATTACAACTAATGAAACTGGGGAAAATGTATCAAGGTGACAGATATGAGGCAGTGAGAAGCAAAGGGATGTAAGCGTACTCTTCTAGATTCTGAGTAAAACTTGTGCACATTGCCAATTGTAGGTTGGTGTGCTAAATTTACTTTAACCCTTAGGAACCGGGCTGTACACAAGCTGTACCATAAGTCTTTTTTCTTTAGAGGACGGGGTTGAAATTTTCACTCGAACCCTTTGGAGCCGGGATTTTTTCAAGGTTTCATACGTCTGGTACAACAGTTTATACCGTCTCTTTTCAATGGAAAAGAAATCTATGGTTCAACTGTCGTACTACCTGGGTCGAAAGAAAAATTTCTACATGAACAGCCCGGATCCAAAAGGTTAACTAGACCAATTTGTTGGCTCTCTGAGATGACATCTGCCTTCAGCTCGGTTATTGTCTATTCCAGACTGATGAGTCTATAATAAGACGAAATTGCAGTCTCTGGATGGCATAACTGGGCTGTTGGTGTATTGCATATAGCCAACTGCCTTAGCCTTGGTTTAGGGCGGTAATTGTAGGTTGGCTTTCAGCGAAACTTTTCTAAATCACGCTGAAGAGCGTTGGTGTATTGCATATAGCCAACTGCCTTAGCCTTGGTTTAGAGCGGTAATTGTAGGTTGGCTTTCAGCGAAACTTTTCTAAATCACGCTGAAGAGCAGCACCTATTAGGGTTACTATTACCATCTCCCAAAACGAATGAGGATTTATCCTACCACTTGTACTTGTTATCTCCATTTTTCAAAAATTTTGGCACTTACATCCCTCAGCTTTGAGGTGCTTCATATTTGAATTTGTTTTTTGCATGAAAATAATTTGATTAGCATTTGGCTGGTTTCAGAGTAACTGAAATAAGTTAATACCTATCTGGTTTAATGAATCTCATATTGAATTTATAAACATTTATTATGTTTGTCAGAATTAAAATAGTGACTTAAATTTTGTTATTTAAAAGTAATTCAAGTTTTCTCAAAAAACAAAAGGAAAATGCTAAAGCAATTATAATGCATATAATTTGGTTGTGCTCAAAAGAAGAAAAAAATAAGATTTTTATTATTTTTAAATTTGATTTTATTATTTTATGATTTTATTGGTTTTATGAATCTCACATCGAATTTATAAGCATATGTTTTGTCAAAATTAACATAATTACTTAAATTTTATCATTTTAAAGTAATTAGGGTTTTCTTAAACATCAATATACTAGAGTAATCATCACGTATATAATTTGGTTGTACTCACAACAAAAAATTAGCAATTCATTAGTTTTAAATGTTATTTGACTTAATAATACGCAGGGCTTTTAAATGGTGCCAAAAAATCCTTTTCCCCCTTTTAGTCCCACAAAGAAGTGTAATTTTTAAAGTTTTTTTTATTCATTTACATCTCTATAACTGAATCTCATTCAAATCGCATAATGCATTTCTTCCCCTTGTCATTGTGCACACATTTGTAAATGATGTTTTATAAAACCTCATTGTGCACATTCTCTTGCATGTACTTAGGCAGAGGTGCCTAACTGTCTGTCAGTAAAGTAGGCTTTATTTGTGGACAAATGTTGTGTGATCTACCTTCAAAAATTTTTGTTCTAGTTTAACAAACAATTAAATAATGTTTAGCAATATATTAATTTGAAAAAAGGTTCAGTTTGTGCAAATTTGTCAAGAAAGAAGCTACTGCAACAAGATAGTCCTGGGATAGCACACATACTATTCTGAAAATCATTCTGAAATTGCCCTTTTAATCACACCTGTTACAGATACTATCAGCCCCGCTTATTCAAATAACATGTAAACAAACGCCCTGCTTATAGGATTAAAACCTTCCGAAACTAATAATTTCCCAGTAGACGCAATGTTAAAGTTCTCTGCTTTTTGAATAATATCCCCTATAAACTGACTAATAATATTAGTCAGTTTTTGCAAATATTTTAGCTGATAAACATTTTCAATAAATTAAAAATAACTTAAGTAAGAAATATTATTTGTAGAAAACTAATACATACTACCAACCATCGGCAAGAAAAACAATATTCACACTCCATCAAAACATAAATTGTTAAATATTAAGTGTAACACATGACAGACAAGGAGGAAAAAAAAGAATTAGAAAAGTATTCCCACAAAAGGTTTTGAGCAAGAAATCCACTATTATGGACTTTTTCAAAAAATAATGCACTGGAAAAAAAGCCAAAAACAAAGATTCAAGTTGTAAGTTACTTTTTACAAATTTCATGCAACTTATTTACCTACTTATCACACATTATAGTTTTTTTAATTATAATCATACATTAATTGTAATACAAGTTTGTCGTTTACTTAGCTTGTTTCGAAAACTTTTAACAAATAATTTTAATTAATTCTATTGATTTATTATTTTTACTGATTAAGGCAAAAGTTGTCAACTTGGAAAGCTAAAGAAAATTTTCCCTCTTAATCCAATAACATTTCTTTGAACAGACTATATTTGTTTAATCGGGGTCAATAGTATTTTATATAACATGCATTTAATATTAATAACTATTTTATAACAACCAAAAGTTACTGAATTTCCATATTTCATTGAATTTACTACTATGCATTCATGATAGCTAAATATGTAATATTGCTGTTAATATTGAAACCAATTTTTAATCTTTTTTTATAACTGTTTTTAACGAACTGTTAAGAAAAGATACCAATTTTGAACAATTGTTCGTGTTAGCTACGCCTCTATAGTGTGAGGTATGTATACCAATATGTGCTAAATATTTTTTTTTCATGAAGTTACTATTTTGAGATATACTGAAATAAATATGAAACCTACTGAATTGTGCCTCATATTTCAAAATAGAACCATTGTTACATTTGTATTGCATTTTTCTTCAAGTGCTGCTTTCTTATAACTTATACATTATGAAATTTATTGCAGTACTTATGTTGTGTATTATATACAATTGTTCTTATACATATTTAAAAATGACAATCGTGTGCCATAATTTATTTTTTGTACTGCTATTCTATAACAATAAAGTTGACAAAGTACTGCTTTTTCTTTTCATTTTTAATTTTCAATACAGTAAGATTGCTTCAAGCAATTAAGAATGTCCAACAATATTGGTTAATTTAAATTATCTGTCGTTGTAATTGCTACAAAAATGTCATTAACTTGAATAGGAGATACCCACTGGAAATCTTTGAAGAGTCGAACTTTTTATTACTCAAGGTATGTTGAAAACCTAGTTAATGCAGTTCGAAGCATAATAGTTATTTTAGTTTAACTCATTAATCCTTGACATTTTTTTTCCCAAAAATATTTTGTATACTGGTTACAAACAGTGTTTAATGAACAGGAAAAATAATAATAAAAAATGTTATGTAAAAAATAATTTTTTTATTGAGGAAAGAAAAATCGTCCCTTAAAAGTTAAGATAGACCCCAAAGCAGTGGCGGCTCCAGAGGGGGGCCATGGCCCCCCCCCCCCCGAGAGCCAAGGGGTTTTTTTTTTTTTTAGTGATTCTTTAAAATTAATTTAACGTTTTCTTGAATTTGGTATTGGAGAAAATTTTCATATTTTATTCTGGTCACTTCCGATCAATCGAAATCTGGTCAGTGGCGCCTCCCGGAGGAGGGGGGGGGGCATGCCCCTCCATCGAGCCAAAATGATCTTTTTAATACAGAATAAAGTTGATTTAAAAAAAAAATCCCATTAACGTTTTCTTAAATTTTATATTAGAGAAAAATTTCAAATTTTTTTATGGTCAGTGGCACCTCCCGGGGTAGGGGTGCCATGCCCCTCCATCGAGCCAAAATGATGTTTTTTTTAATACAGAATAAAGTTAATTTAAAAAAAATCCCATTAACGTTTCCTTAAATTTTATATTAGAGAAATTTTTCATATTTTATTCTGGTCAGTGGTGACTCCCGAGGAGGGGGGCATGGGGGCCATGCATCCCCCTTGAGAGCAGGGCCGGATTAAGGGTGTCGTAGGCCCTAGGCACTCCAGCAGTGTAGGCCCTGAAAAAAAAAATTTTAACTGAAATTGACCGCTAATATTAAGTAATAATTTTGTTGTAGATATAAATCCGAAAATGTGATGATGCGGTAAAATACAGTGCTCGACATTGAAAATGCAACACCAAGAAGGAGTGGTCAGAAATTGATGAAATTTGGTAAGAAGACAGAGACAGCATGGAACAATAAGTGATATTTATTTCAAAATAAATAAGCAAAATTTAGAGCGAGGACGGCGTCGGCTCAGTAAGAAGTAGGACCACCGCGGACAGCGATGCACGCAGAAACACGTCTAGGCATGGAATCAATAAGCCTGCGGATGGTGTCCTGAGGGATGGCACTCCATTCCCTTTCAACCATTTGCCACAGTTCGTCCTCTGAACGAGGCAGTGACAGGTTCTGCAAACGGCGTCCAATCACGTCCCACACATGTTCGATTGGTGACAAGTCAGGAGAGTATGGTGGCCAGGAAAGCATCTGTACACCTCGTAGAGCTTGTTGGCTGATTCGAGCACTGTGAGGCCGGGCGTTTTCCTGTTGAAAAATTGCATTTGGCAGACCCTGAAGGTAGGGGATTGCCACCGGCCGCAGTACATTATCTACATATCGTTGGGCCGTCATAGTGCCCCGAATACGAACTAGAGGTGATACGGAATTGTATGCAATAGCGCCCCAAACCATTATGCCTCGTTGTCGCGCTGTGGGGCGTTCCACAGTTACTGCCGGATTCGATCTTTCTCTACGTCGACGCCACACACGTATGCGATGACTATCGCTGGACAAACAGAAGCGGGATTCATCTGACAACACTACGGTTTGCCATTCTGGCATCCACGTCGCTCCGGCACCATTCCAAGCGTTGGAGTCTGTACTGTGAGGTCAATGGCAGTCTTCTTAGTGGGCGCCGTGATTGCAGGCCACGTGCAACCAGTCGACGGGAAATGGTTCTGGTCGACCCAGGAACATCCAGGGTACCTTGCACGTGCTGCAGAATCGACGTACAAGTGACTTGCGAGTCTGCCACAGCTTGTCGGTGAATCCGTCGATCCAAGCGGTCTGACGTCACTCTGGTTGCACCTGCACCCCTCAATGTGGCTACATTTCCTCTTTCCAACCATCTCCGACACAGCCGATGCACAGTGCTTGCATCCATGTGGGTATCAGCTGCAATTTGACGTATGGACCAACCTCCCCTTCTCAGTCCGATCACCATACCCCTTGTAAAGTCGTCTATCTGCTGGAAGTGTCTTCGTTGAGGACGGCGTGGCATTTCCTCCTATCACACGTATCCTTCGAGACAAAAACCAAATTTCTCCGATAATTAGTCTGGCAGAAAAACCAACATGAACATAGCCCACTTTTCAACTTCATTCTCTTATATCTTACTTCACGTGCGTCGGAGAGCTGCGCAATTCATATCATTTGCATAACTCAGTGACGTGCGTCTACGGTAAAATTTGATTGAATTTCTGACCACTCCTTCTTGGTGTTGCATTTTCAATGTCGAGCAGTGTAACATTATTTTATTTTGGGATTTAAATGTTTTTATTTTTCATAGAGCCATTTTCAATAGCCATAATTCCAGAATTGAGTTTATCTGCAACAAAGCAACTTTTATATCTACCAAATTCCATGCAGAATTCCAGGGTTTTAGTACATGAACATGACAAGACTTTAGCCGCCGGCCCGGCGGGTAAAGTCTTGTGGCGCCGGGAAAACCTCTCGGACGGGCACATGCGTTTGACACAGTTGGCCATGTTTCCATGCCAGGGTTGCCAGACGTCCCGGATTTCAAGGGACAGTCCCGTTTTTTGAGAAACTGTCCCGGGGAATAATGATACGGGACTGCTAAAGTCCCGTATTCTAGCTAGAAGCAACATTTTACGAAACGAGACATTTTGAGAAAAAATAAAGTGAAACAAAAAACGTAAAATGGAGTGATAAGAAAATGGATTGAATCATAATATTTTTCTGTTCTGAAGTGTAATGTTAGTCTTATGTTCAGTTAGAGTCGAAATTATTGTGATAATTCATTTAACAAAGACGTAGTTCATTTTAAAGTGGTGCAGCTCCTTGTAAATGATTTTACTGTCCTTTATTATATAAAGCCATTCTTAAATATTTCCTCATGAAAGAAATATAAGTGTTCAGCTACTATTAGTCACTGGATAGTTATCTTCTGAAATATGCTTTGCTTCGCTCTTAATCTAAAAGAAGTAACTAAATGTAATTCCATTTAGCAAACAAATACATATTTAAAAAATATGAAGATACACCGTTTTTACAATGAATAACACATATATAAATTACTATGAGTTTTATGCAAAAAAAAAAAAAGACACAATAAAGCTTTGAAAGAATTAGTACATCAGTGAAACCAAATAGCAGATATGATTTGAAAAAAAAAATCCCCGACATTATGTTAGGACAATTTTTATGTATAATATTCAAAAAACCACACAGGTTTTTTTTAATAAAGATATTGAATATTAAATTTGTATTTGTTCTAGGTTAATTTATTATTTAACTCTGCGTCTGCTCAATTGTAATCAAGATTTTTGTGTCGTTAAAATTATTTTTCACGTATTAAAATTTTCCCTTTGGTATGTCTGGAATTTTGAAAAAGTACATGCTAAACATTAATCATCACTAAAAACGACTATTATATCTTCCTCGCCAAGACAGGCCAGGCAATTGAGGGATCAAGGGAAATCGATCAAGGGAAGTGTTTGTCAATTGCCACCTCGGTTTTGGGAAATTAATACTTTTACATATAAATAAAAGTGGTTTTTGCTGATATTTGGCATAATTTGCATTGAATATATACCCTGTGCCCCCCCCCCCCCAAGGAAAAATTCAAAATGAAGGGCCTGCATCATTAAAAAGGGGGTTAATCGCAGATAAACACGAACTTTCACAATATTTAGTGCTTAGACATTACCCACTCTTATTCATGAAGAAAAATAACTTTGCTATGGTAAAAAAGGTAGTCTTTGTTCATATGGTCATTGCGTTTTTTTTTTCCCCGCATCTTTATGAGAAACGTTTGATGTCAAAGTCAAGGTTGTAAAAATTTGATTTTTAGTTTTCATCTCCCCCCCCCCCCTCCAAGGATCCTGTCCCGTATTTACAGTTCTTAAATCTGGCAACCCTGTTCCATGCCCACGACCAGGGAGTAAAAGGAAGGAGATGGATCTCCATGATACCGGTTTGGCAACAAAATTTCACTTCCGCCAGGGTGCGCTGCTGCAACCTTAATTTGTTTACATCCCGTAGTCTAGCGTTTTAAAGGGCATTTAAATAAGGGAATTTCCTAAATATTAGGAAATTTAAAGCTGTTTTTGCTATGAAAGCTGTTTAGAGAAGCATAGAACACTCTACTTCATCCTACGTTTATAATATATTTTGCATTCGAAGCGTTAATTTTTGGTTTTGAAGCAATTCTTTTAAAACCTAATTTGATCTGCTGTCACTTAGGTGAAGAGCTTAATGATTTATAAATTTCTCCATTACATAGGTGCCCATGGGGGTGGGAGGGGGCTATTATGGCGCAAGTTGCGCTATTAAAAAAATTTTTTTTGGGGGGGGGGGAGGGAAAAACTAATTTATTTATTTTTTTGAATTATTTATTAATTATTTTTTTAATTTAAATTATTTACTGTTTTTTTTAATTATTCCTTAATTTATTTTTTTTAAATTTAAATTATGTCTTTGTTATTATTTTTTATTTGTTTTTTTTTGTGTGTGTGCTTGGAATGTCTGGAAGAGAAAAAAAGCGATTCTATTCTGCGCAAAATTAATACTTTTAAAAAATTAGTAATTTTGTAAAAAATAATAGTTATAATTTAAAAAACAAACAAATAATGTTTCAAAAAATAAATAAATATTATTTAAAGAAATATATAAGTAATATTAAAAAAAATAAATAAAATAAAATACATTAATAAAAACAGAGGCAAAAATAAAAAGCACAAAAGGGAAATGAAATATGAGAAAGTAAATAACTTTAAAATCATAATGTTTAACATTTCTCTTTCGTGGGGATAATTGTGCCCCATATCTGACCTCTCAATTACCACGCATCCGCAACCCGAAAAGCGCCGGCTACCTTCCGTCGGTCTCCCCGCTGACCCCGCCGAAAGCTCGGGGTCCTCGGCGAAATTCTCCTTCCCCTTCTCCGTCAGCACAAGCGACAGAGTCGAGACATCATAAGTCAATCGGCTTCAGCGCCATCTCTCGGCAGTGGAAAAATCGGGACACATTTTCACCCGCGTTGCCAAAGGAGATGAGGCTCCTTCCTTTTAGCCTCCTTGCCCACGACCAAACGCTTGCGCGCGATCGAGAGGGTTTCCCTGCTGCTAAGGTATTTTTATTTCAAGTTTTGTTAAAAGTTTTTGGGGTATTTTTATTTCAATATATTTTTTTTCAAAGCCCTAAGACCTTTGGTCTTCGTAGGCCCTTTGGTCTTCGTAGGCCCTTTGGCCTTCGTAGGCCCTTTGGCCTTCGTAGGCCCTAGGCACGTGCCTACTGTGCCTAATTGGTAATCTGGCCCTGCTTGAGAGCGAAAATGATCTTTTTAAATATAGAATAAAGTTGATTTAAAAAAAGTAAATTCCATTAACGGTCTCTTAAATTTTATATTAGAGAAATTTTTCATATTTTATTATGGTCGGTGGTGGCTCCCGGGGGGGGGGGGGGGCATGGGGGCCATGCCTCCTCTCCCTCGAGAGCCAAAATGATTTTTTTAAATACAGAATAAAGTTGATTTGAAAAAAAAAATCCATTAACGTTTTCTAAATTTTTATATCAGATAATTTTTTTATATTTTGTTCTGGTCACTTCTGATCGAGTTCTGGTCAGTGGCGGCTCCGGGAAGGGGGGGGGGGCATGCCTCTCCCTCGAGAGCCTAAATGATTTTTTTTTAAAATACAGTTGATTTTTAAAAAAAATCCCACAATCGTTTTCTTAAAATGTTTATTAGGGAAATTTTTCACATTTTATTCTGGACACTTTCACTTCCGATCAAAGTCTATTCTCTGTTCCGTATTCATCCAAAATTAATACATGAATCATTTGGACTCAGTGGCGGTTCCAGGGAGGTCTATGACGGTGATCCCCCCTCCCCCCTTTCTCCCGTGCATAATCGAGTATATTCTTTTTTTTTTTAGAGAACAGAGTTGATTATCTAAAATTACATTCGCAATATCTTAACTTTTATATGAAAGTAATTTTTTATGCTTTATTCTTGTCTCTTCCGATCGAGATCTGGACTCCGGTCATTTAAATTTTGACCAACGTTTTTGGAACCACCTGTACGCTTCTTTTTCATTTTTACTTAGAATTGCTTTTATCACATTGCGAACTTAACATCTGGTTTATGTTCTTTATATTTTGTGTGGAAAATGGGCCACAATGAAAATGCTACTGAATATCACAGGAAAAACGTTATTATTATTTGATTTATTTATTTGTTTCATCCTTAAATTTTGCGAAAATTGAAGTTTTCATAACCGATTCATATCAAATAAATGAAAAAAGCCTATCTGGAAAGGGATTCCGTCATCTCCCCCCCCCCCCTCTCACCCGAAAAAAAATCCTCAGCAGGAAATCATAAACTCTAAAAATGTGAATAAAATAATAAATATTATTTTTAATTAAATTTATTTCCGCTTTACTTTCATTAATTGATGTACTTCAACACACTTTACCTTTAAGTAGAATGCTTCAAGCTCCTACATTGGATGTGAAAAAAGCATCAGACTTAATATTGGACACTACTATAATTTTAGAACAAAAACGAGAAAACTGCGATGAGTTATTTGAGGCAATTTTTTCAGAAGTGAAAGAATTCTGCTCCAAATTTGACATTGATATCAGTCTTCCTCGTTTAGCAGGACATCAGCGGAACAGAGCAAATTATGCAACAAGTAGTCCTGAGGACTATTTCAAGAAGTCCATATACATCCCTCTACTAGACAATGTGATTTGTGACGTTAAGTCACGATTCCCAAATGAAACTTTACAGTGTTTTGGACTTCGTTTGCTTGTGCCAAGCGAAACATGCCAAATGTCTGATGTGCTGTTAAAGCAGAAAAAAGAAGAACTGACAAAAATGGTTGAACAATTTTCAACAATACTTGGGCTCGAAAGAACTAAGCTATCTTTAATTGAAGCTGAATTTGATCTGTGGAGGGCGAAATGGAAGAGAGAGCAGCTAAACCACATTGGAGAACTACCTCGGACAGCCCTAGAATCACTTGAAGCTTGTGATGAGGACATTTATCCTTCAATTTTCGCCTTATTAAAGATTTATTGTTCTTTACCTGTAAGTGTAGCATCCGCCGAGAGATCGTTTTCAACCTTACGTAGGCTGAAGACTTGGTTGCGAACAAGAATGACTGAAGAACGTTTGTGGCCTTTGTTTATTGCACACGCATAGGGAAGTAGAACTAGATGTTGATCGAGTAATTGACAGATTCGCAAACTCAGGCAATAGGAGGCTAGAGTTTGTAATTTAACAATTCTCAGTTGTAACAAATTACATTATCAGTCTCGCAAAAAGAGGCAAATTATTGAACACTTGTTTTATGTTCCTGCTAATTTTCCTTTTACATTTTTCTGTTATTTCTTGCACATTACTCGCTTCTCACTTTCTTATACAAAAAAATAATTTTCTATGCAATATGTCTAAAAAATAAAAAAAAAAAAAAGATTAAATTTTTGAAGATAAATCTTCAAAAAATTTTAGAATATTTTTCAGAAACGTTTCTTACGCCTCTAGGTTCTTTATTTACATTTATGCATGATACAATACGTGTTATGTCAAGATTAAAATATGTCATAAGAGATAAAGTTTCTTTCTCTTTTTTTCATTGTGCAATATTGTGTAACTGCTTAGCATCTCAAATATAATGTACTAGCTGTGGGGCCCGGCGTTGCACGGGCTTTAAAGTAGTGATGAAAATTTAAATAAACTACTCGCCGTCAAGGCGGTATATAATGATATCTAACCGCCAAGGCAGCTCGCCTTTAAAGTAGCGAGGAAAGTTTCAGTAATGATATATAACCGCCAAGGCAGCTCGCCTTTAAAGTAGCGAGGAAAGTTTCAGCAAACTACTCGCCGCCAAGGCGGCTCGCCTTTAAAGTACTAAGGAAACTTAAAACAAATTACTCGCCGCCAAGGCGGCTCGCATTTAAAGGAGGGAGGAAAGTTTTAGCGAAACCGGTTTCAAAAAACTACTCCCCGCTAAAGCGGCTCGCTAAAAAACTTTCCCGCATAAAAAAGTCAATCGCATTATTTGCACATGCTTCCTCAGGAATAAAAACAATGCCAAGTAGCACATATTTAACACTCTCCCTAATAAATAAGAACAATTCCCTACCAAAAACAAATATTTCCAAACCGCTCTCTTCCTGTAACATTAATTGCAAAATTCCAAACAAAAAAGTTGTTTCAATATTTAGATCGCAGCCAAAAAAAAATCCCTGCTAAAAACATGAATTACAATTTAATTTGAAACACATTTTCAAAATGGTACCAGAAAAAAAATATAAGCCATTAAGTATGCAGGAATTCAAGTGAAACACGGACGATCGCATTATTTGCCTTGTTGAAACGCCGTAAAATGAAATGCTTTTAAGAAACGAAATGAAGAAAAGGACACCAACAATGAATTTAAAAGATGTCGCCATAGCAACGCAATAAAACTTTAATAGTTTGATCAGGAAAGAGGTTTTCGAACTCAAAGTTCAAAAGCTTGTAACTTTTTTTCTAGTGGAGATAAAAGCTTGGTTCTTCGACTGTAAGTCGAATCAATTTTGGGGTTAAAAATATTGCTCTATCCAATGGCGTAAAAATCAAAACTGTGGAATAATTAGTTTATTTTTTATTGATGGTTTTAATGAACCAAGTATTGCAAGAAATCGGGTGAAGCCTTGCAAAAGGCAAGTTTAAAAATTGAATAACTCGTGCTGTGTTTAAGTTAGAGAATCGGAACAAACTGCATAGGATGGACAAAATTTTTCTGCTTCCAACGATATATAACATTAATATGTGCAAGTAATTTTTAACCCCAGTATTCGGCGATTTATGAGAAAATTGCCTTGAATTCGAATAAAAAACGAATCGCTTATCGAATCTTTTCAAACTATAGCCTAAAGTCTTTCTGGATAAATGGACTATTCAACACAAAAAGAATTTTTCAAATCGAACCAGTAGTTCCTGAGATTAGCGCGTTCAAACAAACAAACAAACAAACAAACTCTACAGCTTTATATATTAGTAAAGATATATATATATATATATATATATATATATATATATATATATATATATACACATATTATACAGAATTGGTAAAAGTTCCAAAAAGGGAAAATATAAAACATATAGATTCAAAAATTCACAAAATATCAAAATACAAAATATATTTTTCATTTTTGTGATTTTTCATTTTTGTGATTTTTGTTATTCGTTTTTTGTGTGTGTATATATATATATATATATATGATGGAATGATGCCCCCCCCCCCCCCCGAAAAGTTGCCCTGGAGCCGCCCCTGCCCCAAAGGGTACACGTTTTACTCTAATTTTCTTCTGCCTATGATATAATATTTAAAAAGATATTTTTTAGAAGAAATAAAATCAGCAATGAACATAAACTGGCAAGCTGGGAATAACTTTGAAAACTTAAGCTTTTTTTCTTGAGATTGTGAATGATGTAATTTTTGATAAAGATCATATTAAAACTGCAACAGAACACACTTTACAATGGTTATGTGCTGCAATCTGTTAATAACGAATTGAAACAATACCAAGGTACTAATTGAACACTACTATTTGGTTGAAATGTTCATTTTGAGGGAATTCTGACCCTTTTTTGGACTGTCCCTAAAAAGGGATGCTAGGCATTAATGGGTTAAAGCTTCCTGAACAAGCAAATGAGATGAACCAAATAAGATTGGGAAGAAATTCTCATTGGTTGGTGAGTGGCAGCAAAAAATCTCTCTAGTGTTTCTTAAAAAGTCATAAGATTCATGGAGGGAGTTTCGAGTTGAAATTTTCGAAAGAATTAATGAGATATTTTTAGCAGACTACATTTTTCCGATGAGAACATTGTTGCATGCCCGAACAACTTGATTCATTCGATGATTTTTTTAATTACTTTATTTTTGGAAATGACACAATATTAATACTTAATAAAGAAATAAAAGTTTAAAATCTTTCTAGAAAACTTTCTCACAAACAATTTTATTAAAAACAAATACATGACAAAGAGTATAAAATCACTTGGGTTAGATGATGAGTGTTCAAGCACTGTAAAAGATTTAAAAAACAAAATAAAATCACATAAACTACCTAAAATGCAGCAATTTAAGTTTTTAGTAATGACAAAAAATTAAAGACATGGAAATAGTTTTTACTTTTTATGAAATCTGGGCAAAGAAATAAAAAACACATTTAATAATTCTGGGAAGAAAATAACTATTATTACTTTTTTTAAAATTTAATCTAATGTTTACTTGTGTGTGCCTCTGCTAGACACTTCAGCTTAGTCAAAAAAACTTTCCTTATCCATGAAGCACACTTTAATGCATTCATCAGGAGTAGTGATGCTTGAAATAAAGTTCTTTAAAAAGTATCACAATATTAATATTAACACAAACTCCCTCATGCATTTTTAGTAGTTCACTTGGTTACCATTTAAGAAAAGCTTTTACAAATGAGAACATTTTCTAAAATTTAAATTTATCATTCGACCCTGTGGCAGAATTTTTTTCAGCTTTCTGCGATAAATTTTCTATCTTTCTGCAACACTAGAATATTCTTCAATAATAAATATATATGCAACCCTCTTATACTAACACAAGGTTTTTATATTTATAAAAATGTTAACATTAAAACTATTGATTCATAGGGGGTTTTTTTTCTGGTAGCTGTTTAATATTTTTCTCTTAGCCTTTTATTCCCTCCTAATCCCAAAAATCTTTCTGCACACTGTCTCCTTGATTCTGCAACAATGTCGCCGTGTCGGCAGCTTTCTGCCACAGGGTATTCGAAAAGTAGCAAATGAAATGTATGTATGTACTTTTAGAATAGGATGATACAACAAGCTTTATAAATGCTGATTTATTGACTAAAAAATGGAAATCTATTTGTATACTGCTAACAAAATCCGGTATACTTGGGTAACACAACCACCCTCTTTAATGTAAAAGATGAAAAACATGCACTGAAGAACAGGGCCAGAATAAGATATTGGGGGCCCTAGGCCCGACGTTTTTTTAGAGGCTCTCCATAGTCAAACCTAACAAACACCGGTGCTCAGCCACTAGCTCAAAATATTTGTTGAGGTGTGTGCATCTCACGTTTCAAGTAGGAGCAAGAAATTGAAAATGAATGAAGGAATGTTTTTTTTCTTTCGTTTAAATAACAAACTTGAACTTCAACAACTTTAGTCATTTGGGGGCCCCGAAAAATTGGAGACCATGGCCTACTTGGCCTTTTCAGTCATAAGGACGAGCCAAAGAAAGCTTCAATTCTTCAAAAAATAATAGATGACCAAACAGCACAGTACAATAAGCTTCCGATTATCCGTGGAGTAGGTTGGCAGGGTAAACGTTTATAAGCAAATAGCAGATAATTGAATAATAGGTAAACAACAATATTAATAAAGCAGTAAGTAACCGCCCCTAAGCCAGGGCTAAGGCAGAAACATGCAATACACCACAAACTCGTTTCTTCCATCCATGGATAATATTAATGTTATGCAATAGCTAAAAGAACTTCATAGCACAACATATACATTTAAATAATAGCTAAAAATGGCAACATTAAATTTAAAAAATATCTTGAAAAGCTAAAAACGACCAATAACACTTTCTTTTTTTTTTTTTTGCATTCAGTAAATCATCACCATAAAAAAAGAAAACTAAAGTGGGAAAGACCCAAGGATAACCTGAACCACGGATAATCCGACTGCCGATAATCGGGAGTTTATTGTATAATCTGTTTGCCATCTAAATCATCGCTTAAATACTGTTAGTTGTTGCCGTGCTAAGCACAAAAGTGGTATCTGCAGACGATCTCAAACTGATATATTGCTGTTTAAAGTTTTGAGCTTCCATGTATTTCATTCCGAAGGTACATTTTCAGATTAAAAAAAAAAAAAAAATATTTCCCGCTCTCCAATGACCTTAAAACATTCTGTATAAATAAAATATGTTATACTTCGCAGCAACTTAACTTGGCAGTGACGTCACTACGGGCGGATGACGTCAGCGTGACGTCTGCCTATGAAAAACGAGCTAGATAAAACGTCACAGCCTCCTTGGCGAATAAGAGGAAATCGCTGACTGCTTGTGAGCTCTTATTGGCTCCTCCCGTAGTGACGTCACTGCCAAGTTAAGTTGCTGCAAAGTATACAAAGAACCACCTGGTGACAATAACTCAATTTTGTTAAGGAGTGCAGATACGACTTTTGTGCTTAGCACAGCAGTATTAATCACATAATTTGATCCAAGTTGAATGACAACAAATGTTACATGATATTTACAAATACATAGGTTTTTATTCACTGATCAAAGAATTTTCTTTAAGTTTGAGGAAAAGAGCATCTGTGGGCTTCAAAGTACACATCAGACTGGCTTTCTGATAATATGATGGGCATAGTTCAATGTTCTGAATCACAGTGTCCAGTAAATGGGCTTTTTCAAATTGACTCCCAGGCGTGGACTTATGCAGAGAAGTGAAATGGACGTGGAGATGATAGTATGATGGCTGATAGTGAAGATACACTCGAAGGTGCTCGGGAGGAATGTTGAACTTCTTGAAAATGACATCCTGAAAAGTAAGATAATTGTAAGAAACATAACCTATCAACTGCTACAGCTTAAATATCTGTACCTCAGAACCAGACTAACGTAAGTCCTTTTTCGTCTTTTTTCGGTAGAGGGGAAAAACGATTGTCGAATACATTGTTTTTCCCCTCTACTGAAAAATGACGAAAATGGACTCACGTTAGTCTGGTTCTGAGGTACAGATATTAGGAACTACATAAAGTAACATTTGGGGAAACATTGTAGAAAAATTGTAGTTTTTTTAATGACTTGACTAAATGTTTCTTTTATGGGCATATGCTATTGAAACTTTTGTCTGATGATTCAGCAAATTTGTGGACAGTATTGTAAAATAGGATTTTGAGAGATAATTGTAAGAAACATAACCTACAGGGGCGGCTCTAGCAGTTTTGCCGCCCCAGGACAAAAATTCAAAATGCCGCCCCTCTTCATGATTAAAGCTTGAAAAGAAAAAAAATTGCTGATAAATACGAACCAATAAATAGATGTTGTGAAATCAAAACAGCATGACGAAATAAAATCCGATATTCAGGGTAGGATTTGGACCGCACGGGACCCTACGCTATTTTAGATATGGACTCCTTTTGTAGTCCGGAAAACTTTATTGTAAGCCAGGGCTTCTCAAACTTTTTAAGCAGCGGGCCCCTTTCATGAATCAAAGTTCGGAGTCGGACCCCTGTCGTTAGAGAAAGTGCAAAGATAATTTTTGTTCGTAGTGAATTCAACTTTAAATAAATCAACTAGTAGCATATGTAGGATTTTCCTCCAGTGGGAGATTCATTTTTTTTCAACCAAATGTGAACTTTGTTTGCCCCCCACCCCCGCTCCCCTCAAAGTAAATGAAGTTGAAAATTTAACTTAAACCAGACCTGGGCTAGATTTCTTAGCGGTTACTTTAGTAGGAGAAAAACTAATTACGGCGCATTTTGCTCGTAATCTCAATTTTAGTCATAAATATTCAAATTTATCGTTTGTCAGCAAAAGAAGTTCATATTTACTAATATATCTTTCGTAACAAAGACCGTAAGTTAAACTGCACTTTTACATTTGTAATATGAACCTAGGGGTCCTGGCGGCGCTGTATGTCTGCGCGTCACTTTAGCAAACCCAGGACAGCGAGTTCGATTCCCGCCCTCGCTCTGGTTGTAACCCCCTTCTCTGTGGGCATAAACTCTGTCCTGTACTATGTTTCTGTCTTGTACTATCTGTCATATTGGACGTGAGTTCATAAACGGGTCGAGTGACCAAGTACACAAGCTCGAAATATGTGTTGTAAATAAATAAATATGAATCTAGTTTAAGTGCACAAATTTTTGCATACTGTACCTTAAAAAAAAAAAAAAAAAAAAACCGCAATTTTATACAATTTGTGGCGATGTTAGAGCAGTTTTTGGGGCACCCACCCTCAGAAAATTTTAAAATTTTAAACCTTAAAAACATGCTAGTAGGCCTTTTTTTTTTTACATATTAGGAGGAGCAATAGGTCCATCAGGCGATTTTTCAAAATCCTTGCTTTAAAAATTCTCTTTTGAAAGATCTTTATGTTAACAATTAGATTAAATGAGGTATGGGGATAATCTGCAGGATTTTTTTTTTATTTTTAATTGAGGTTTCAATGAATAATTTCTTGCAATTTTCTAAATTACAGCTTTTCAAATGCACTTTTAGAGTTTGGTTATGTTTGGAAAGAGGGATATTCGTGCGCCCCACAATTTTTTTAGAAATGGAACCGTTAGAAACGTAGGAATATGCCATTTGGGTAACAAAGGGGTGCAAGGAGAGATCCCCGGATATTTTTAAAAATTAAAAATGTAGACTAACCCTGATGATGACATTAAGGAAAGTGGAGGTCAGTAACTGTTCCCCAGACATTTTTCGAAATTATAGTTGTAAGAGCACTAATCCATACGATCAAAGGTGAATTCATGTGGGAGTGAAGTTTTGGGGACCGTCTCCGGTAAACTTCTTGAAATTGAGGTCTTAAAAGTATCTTGGAAGTTAGTTTCCAAGGCTTAGCCTGAAGTTATGTCAATCAAATATCCATATTAACATGTCAATCAAATATTCATATAAACATGATGACGGACAGTAAGATTTTGTTAGAGCAGAAAACGGTTTGACCGTATGATCTTGCAGAAACCTGTCTCAAAATATTGAGTATGGCATAAAGGGCTACTGCATACTTCGCAAAGGAAAATTCTGGTTTTCAAAAGCAAAAAAGTAATTTTAAAACTTTAAAACCCTTTTTTTTTTCGTGATTCACCGCGGACCCCCGACTAAAGCTCGGCGGACCCCTAAGGGGTCCGCGGACCACAGTTTGGGAAGCCCTGGGCTAGAGAACTAAAATATATATGATGATGGAAAGTTGGAAAGTATTCTGCTGAAGAAAAGAGCCCATTGAACGATACTTTTTGCCCTGGACTGAAACTGATGCCCTTCACATTATAGGGAGGATGTTTTATCCAACCCAGCCACTATATCTGAAATTTTGGTGCTATTGATTGAAGTAATGTACTAAAAAAACGAGGAAAAACATTTTTTTGAACAAAAAAAAAGAAGATTCGTGCTCTACGTTTTGTCATTAGGCGGCACAATAAGTTTTCAAATGAGGGTTAAATTATGGAATTTGATAAAGAATCTTGCATAGAGAGACAGAAAAACACAGGCTAGAGAAATAATATATAAGATTACCAGGGACGTGCCGTCTGGGTAAGCAAGGCAAGCTGTGCCTACCCTAGTAGAAAATAAACCACCTTCTTAACTTTATCAAGTGACATAAAATGCTTTGATTAAAAAAATATTGAGGAATTTAACAGAGAATACAGCAAAAAAAACCTTGAAATTCTCAATTTTTGTATAATTGAAAAGCACCAACTGTGGCTGCCTCTCAACCTCTGCATCTATGGTACGGTGATGTTGAGAAGACGGACGTACCTCCCTTTTTCTCCCCTTCCTGCGCGGACAGTTACTGCGAAAAGCAGCAAAAATTCTGCCTTTGCATTCTATTCTCCGCTGAAAATTGGGGACGTCAAGCATAAAGCGATGTGCATTAGCATAATTCTCAATGGTTTTAGCTTGGGCCGCTATATAGAAGTTGAAACCTTAAATAATACGGATAATTATTTCCTTAAAACTTAAAAAAAAAAAAAAACTTACAAGGAAAAGAGAAATTATAAAAAATTCATACCATTAGTAGATGGAAGTTATTTTCGAAAATTTGCTTTTGGAGCTGATCAAGATTAAAGATAAGAGTTCAGCAATCTAAGTAAGAATTGCAGACAAGTTTTTGGCATTATAAGACTGAAAATAGATTTAGCAGTTATTTATGGGCACAAGTTTTTGTGTCAAATGTATAAAAAATATGTTTGATTTTTTCTTTACAAAATGAACTGAACAAAACGCTTCCAGAAACTGGCTAAATTTTACTGTACTGATCACAACCGTTTTTGTGTAGAGACTATCTATATACAGGGGTGATTGTGAGTTCATGAAAAAATACCTGAAAGTTTTGAAGAGAAAATGTGTGCGCGTGGGGAGGAGGGGGTGTTTTTTTCAAAAAACCAAGGCCCCTATTATTTAAGCAATACCTAATTTTATAATTATACATATTTTATAATAAATTGAATTTCATAAACGAACAAGACACATTTCATACATTCGAATAGCTTCAAATAGTTTTTAGTCAAGAAAAATAGAATGGCTTCTGAACATTTTTATTCGAAGAATATTATTAGTAATTATCGGAAAATCACCGAAAATTTGAAAAATAAAAAAAATACCGAAGGTGGGAAGACAAAAGCATAATTAAAAATATTTTATTTCCGGTATTTTCGAACATGAAAATACCAGAATCGATCATGAAAATATCGTAAATCCGGTAAAATACCGGAACACAATCACCCCTGTATATACTAGGTATGGTATGTGAAGATTGTTCATGTTCATATAATTTTATTACATTACATGCGTTTTACGACATATGTATTATTAAATTATTATTCCACAAATTTTCTCATCTGCCTACCCTGGACATTCTTCGACAGCACGTCCCTGAAGATTACTTACCAAGCTTTTGGATTTGATGTTATTTAATAAAGGCAGATGATGAGAAGTAAGGTCTCGAAGTGATTTAATTTTTCTTGCATGACATATTGCAATCAGATAAATGAAGTCCTTTTCAGATTCATCCCATTTCATATCAGGAAGAAGAATGAAGCCCAGTTCTGGATCTGGATCTTCGTAAACTATTCGTTCCACTTCACTTTTGTGTTCTAGTATGTTGTACACCCACTATTAGTTGGAAGAAAGAAAAAATAATTTGTATAGTTAGTGAAATAAAAATCTGAAGCATGTAAAAAAGTTCAAGCAAGCATACTCGAAATACAGTGGGATTCCGGTAACTCGACAACCTCAGTAAATCAACATTTATTTTTTCAATAGTTGGTCCAGTGTTAATCTCAATGGGTGAAAACCTGTCTAACTCGAACCACACTGACAGGAACCTCTATACTGCCGTGCTAAGCACAAAAATAGTATCTGCAGACGATCTCAAATTGATTTTTTGCTGTTTAACCTTTTGGATCCAGGCTGTTCATGTAGAAATTTTTCTTTCGACCCAGGTAGTATGACAGTTGAACCACAGACTTCTTTTCTATTAAAAAAAGTAATAAACTGTCGTACCAGACGTATGAAACCTTGAAAAAATCCCCAGCCCCAAAGGGTTCGAGTGAAAATTTCAACCGCGTCCTCTAAACTTGACGAGACTTATGGTGCAACATGAAAACCGCCCCGTTCCTAAAGGTTAAAGTTTTGAGCCTCCATGTATTTCATTCCGAAGGTACATTTTCAGATTTAAAAAAAAAAAAAAAATATTTCCTGTTCTCCAATGACCTTAAAACATTCTGTATAAGTAAAATATGTTACAAAGAACCACCTGGTGACAATAAATCAATTTTGTTAAGGAGTGCAGATACGACTTTTGTACTTAGTATGGCAGTATAAGTCAACATCCACTTTCTATAGAGGTGACCTCAGGCTCATTTTTAAGAGCCCGGGCCCTAAAACTTGTTATCAAGCTCGACTGAGCTGAAATGATATTGTCTCAAAACAAAATCCAAGCTCAAGGGAATTTTTCTTGTATCAAAAACCAAGCTGACTACAGTCTGAGAAAATTTAATAAAATGTTAGTTTCAGCTGTTGTTTTGCACTAATATTAAACTAAAGTACTCATATTGCAATTGCAATTGGTTTAAAATGTTTTTTTTTTTTTTAATATTTCTGTTGATGAAGAATATTAAATAAAATATTCTTCATTAACAGAATATTGCAAATTTTCTCAAAATGCTCCACTTCAAATTGCGTTACTGTATGACATTTTACAATAGTAATCTAATACGAACATATTCCATGCTAATTTATTATCTGTTTTTATTTTTGTTAAATTTTCCCATTGGTTAAACTCATATAAAAGCTCGTTTTTCCTACAGCATAATTATGTTATTTTCTATGAATTTGTATGAACTTGGCGATTGAATATCTTAGCTCAAGGCTGAGCTCGAAACCTTTTTTTCGGTTCTAGAGCCTGAGCCCGTCTTATCTCTGACTTGCTATTTTAGTCCACTTTTTGGCAACGATATTGTTTTCAATTAACCTTTTCTGAAAAACCTTCAATTAACCTTTTCTGTTTTTTATGGATTAGCCAATTTATTGTTTTCTGGAAAGAGCTCTTTTTGAGAATGCTCACTAGTTTCATGAGGAAACAGCTCCAACACTTAGCACTGTTCGTGCCAGTGGCGTAACTATACCATCTGGGGCCCGTGGCAAATTTTTTCAATGGGGCCCTATCAGTAAAAATCGTTACGTTGTACTCAGTTTAATTTTAGTAAACTTCGAGATTTTCAGGCTACTAAATTACACATTGTAAATGCCCTACTACTGGGGCCATAGGCCTCCTCTCTCAGGCGAGAAGGAAAGGGCTATAGTTCCCACGCTAGCCCAATGCGAATTGGAGACTTCAGGTTCATCATCTATTCACTAGCTTTTCGGTGAAGGAACAACATCGTGAGGAAGCCTGCATACATTTACAATGAAATAAAATAACAATTTAATTTCAATAAGATATTAAGAAAAATCTTTTTTTCGAGCTTTCTGTTCTGCAAAAGTGTCTATAACATCATCAAAGTTTAAAGATCGGGCCATAGAATTTTCAATAGACAGAATAGCCAAGTTAGATAACCTGTCTTGTTCCACAGAGTTTCATAAATAGGTTTTTATTCATTTTAGTTTTGAAAATTATCTTTCAGCAGAATTGTAAGAAACAACATTAATGCAGTGCATATTTCAGAAAAGCTAAAGGACATAAAATGATTTTTTATTATTAATAAATCGGCAAGGTCTCTCATACATCAGGAAGATTTTTCTATTTTGTCTCTGAAATAGGATCGAAAACAGAATTTCCCTGGCAAATGATTCAGATATTTCTTTTTTATACATCTCAACAAATTCTAGAGCTTTTTTTAATAGATTAGTGTCATTTAAAACTTTTGAAGTTGAAGGCTGCAAAACACTGAAATTTGGAACAATTTCATAGATCACAGCGCAAGACTTTTTGTTTAGGATGTGTTGAAATGTTTAACGATTAACTTGAAATTGTATTATGGTCTTTAGTTGTCTTACTTTGGATTTTAAGCAGAACTTAAAAGAATAAAAAATATACTTTTCAAGTAAAACTAAATACTCAGATACAATGTAAAAAAATATTTCTGAGCTCATCGACTTTTGGGCCAGGAGCCTGCTGCAATTTGCCAGTCTTGCTACCTAAATTGTTAGACCACAGGTTGGTACAGTCCCATGGCCATAACGGAGTTGAAGATATGTACCCAGAACACACTCCAGAAGATAAATAAAACAGCACCAGCACAACACATGCATACCTGCCAACATGTCTACTTAGAAAATCTTACAATTTATTTTCCTACGAAATCGTACTGAGACAATAACGTATTTCTTAATGAGAATCAAACATTAAATAAGTGATTGTAATTATATCACGGTCACTTTCAGTAGTTTCTTTTCATTTTAATTGATATTTTAACTTTTCTTTATATTTTCAATTGAACAAATTCATTTTAGTTACAATTTTCAGTGACTTATGTGTTTAAATATAAGCATGCTGGTAAAAAAAAAAAAAAGCATGAAAAGAAAATGAATGAAATAAAATAAAGTAGTTTTCGGTAGTCATGTTTAAATAACTTTTAACCATCAAAAATATTAAAGCACTGACCAGATGTTAAAGGGTTGAAATGTCAAGCAAAAGAAGCAATTTTACGAGAATCGAGGGTACAATGTAAACATGTAAAATGGGGAGGAAAAAATTTATAAATCATAAAAATAAATATTTAAATGTGATAACCTAAGGTAGCATATGTCAATGTAACCTAAAAATTTTGCAAATGTTAAAATATTTGCACGATGCAAAAGGTTTGCAGTCTCAACCACGCGGACCAGTTTTCCGCGAAGTACGCGTTCAGTTCTGAAATATGACGAAGTTTAGGCTTTGCCTCGCGTATGAATACATGTAACGATGTATTCTAAAGAAGCTTCGTCGTTGAAATGTAGTTATTTTGGGGGGAAAAATGGAATTGATGAAAAATCTCAAAAACGTACGATTTTACACCTTTACTGTACGATCGTACAAAAGGGCAAAAAAACGTACATTGTACGGCCAAAACGTACAAGTTGGCAGGTATGCACATGTTTTTCAAGCTAGTATGAGCAGAGCTTTCCAATTTGACAAAAGGAGCCCTCATCTCTTTTCAAAACCTATAAATTTATTCCAAATGAAGGCCCAGTTGTGAATAGTGGTAAGTAGCATTTTTTTAAAATCAAAGATATGGCTCGTAAAAAGTTCAAGAAAATACTGTAGCAAGTATTTTGATTTTAAAAACAAAGTAGGTACATTAATTAAGTGCTGTGTGTCTCGGTAAGAATTTTGTTTATATGCCCACATACCATTATTTTCACCAAATAATTCGATTTGCATAATTTTGTCACATACCGCTATTTATGCCTGAACCCTTCAAATATGATGTTCAAAATTGCCCTTTTTATTTTGTTATATTCTTTTCTTTTCATTTTTTGGGGGGGGGGGGGGAAGGTCTCTCTTGCTACTTCTGCACCATCAGCAAAAAAAAGATTACTTCTATGTCATAATTTAATATTTTTGAAACATTTAAAACATATTTTGCCATGTATTTTTAGTGGTAACATAAAAAAGAATACTTTCATATTAAAAAGAGTTTTTGTTTCTGTATTTGTCAATAGATTGTTGAAGGTACATTAGTTTTTGGAATAAAATATTTTTTGTTAAATATTAACAGAAAATCAGCTACATTAGTTGTTCCAATAAAAGTTTTACATTTGACAAATGAAAGGGAAAACTATTAACATATATTATAAACTGCAATTTTTCTTATATAGCCCAGTGGTTGGGTAGTTCAATTCGGAAGTAATTGGTGGAAAGCTGGAATTTTTTTAATCTATTCCTTATGGGTCTGTAATGAATATCCTAAGTTTTCCCCCTCCTACTAAGTGAGCTTTCGCCACAGCGTCCAAAATAGTGCCAAAAAACACCTGTTTTTTCATTAATACCACAATATCTCGAAAAGTACTTGCAAAAAGCCATACATACAAAGTAAATTTGTAGAACATAAAATTTTGAACAAAATGAGTACCTACACTTTGTACTTTTGTTAAATATTACGCTCACAGCTTAATTTCAAAGTTCGGCATAAAATCGCCAATCAGGCGTTTCAACCCTTTCCCGCTCATACAATACCTTTCCCACTCCCATTGTCCCTCCCCGAACTCCTCCGGGAATATAGAAGGCCGTAGTGCTAAAAACGTAGTGGTGTTTTTCGCCCTGTGGATCTAGCTTCACAGATATGTGATCACCAACTTGATATACTATATGCTACTGAAAACAATTTATCGCAATTCATTACAATGTAACTAAAAAATAAAAAATAATCCAATCTTTATACAGAACTTAATTTATTTTTTAAAAGAAAACGAAAAAGCACTTACATTTTATTTCCAAGAATTATTAACTGGAGAAAATGATTGACTTTAAGTGACTTGAATCTTATTTAAATTAGAAAATTATGTTCAAATTTTTAAATAAATCTGGTTTGTTTTTCGTGAAAGCAAATCACATTTTTTTTCTTAAATTTCAGCAATTTATATAATACTTAAATAGTATTAAATTTTAAAATATTGGATTATATCTTTTAATTTGATCTCAGATGCAAGAATCTTTAATAAATTTTTTTCAGTTATTGCATTACATATCGAATTAAAGATGTATTTTAAAAAAGCTTTTTGGTATGCGAACTTGCCGCAAAGAAAGATCATTTTGAACATTGAGAATTTAAAAAAAATTCTCGTTAAATTCAGTTTCTAAGAATGGTTAAATGGTCTGGGTCTTATGCACATTTGAGAAACATTGATGCATTTGAGGAAAAGACTTGAGTAATCACGAGAAAAAACAGCGAAGAATTTATGTAAAATTAAAACAAAGGTAATTGTATAGATATGTTGCTAATTTTTTCCTGCAGTCCCGACCCTGTTTTTTTTTTTTCATTTTACGTCATTGTGTAAATACAAATCATTATTATTCAGCAAGGTATTTAAATAATTATTAAGTACCACTCGTGAAAAGGGGTGTTATGGAAGGGAGGGAGGGCGTGAAGCTGTTTACTTGAGAGCGTAGTAGGAAAGGTATTGTGGGAGTGTGAAAGGGTTGAAACGCGTGTTTTCAATTTATGCAAGTCCTTAAAACATTGAATTTGTAACACTTTATGCTCGGACTTTTTTAACTGCATCTCATACAATACTATGTCTCAGAGTATTTTTTATTATACATTAACTATTATATAAATTGCTGAAATTGAAAAAAAAAAAGTGATTTATACTTTCAAGAAAAGCAAACTAGATTTTTTAAAAACTTTGAACATAATTTTCTAATTTAAATAGAGTCAAGTCACTTATTCAATCATTTTCTCCAGTTAGTAATTCTTGGAAATTAAATGCAAGTGCTTTTGTGTTTTCTTTTAAAAATAAATTAAGTTCTGTATAAAGATTGTATTATTTTTTATTTAAATTGTAATGAATTGTGATAATTGTCTTCAGTAGCATATCAAGTTGGTGATCACATAGCTGTGTAGCTAGTTCCACAGGGCAGAAAACACCACTACGTTTTTAGCACTACGGGCTTCTATATTCCCGGAGGAGTTCGGGGAGGGACAGTGGGAGTGGGAAAGGTATTGAATGAGCGGGAAAGGGTTGAAACGCGTGACTGGCGATTTTATGCCGAAATTTGAAATTAAGCTGTGAGCGTAATATTTAACAAAAGTACATATTGTAGCAGGCACGTGCCGTCAATGAATGCCTAGGGTAGGCAGATGCGAAGATTTGTGGAATAATATATATCATTAAAAACGCATGAAATGTAAAAAGCAATAAAATAATGTGAATAAGAAAGATGTTTACTTATTATACAAGTGATATACAGATATGCAGGAATATTCTCCTGCATATATGTATATAATTTATAAACTATCTCATATCCATATTGGATACAGTTTCAACTTAATCCTACAAAAAAGCGGGATACAAAAAAAAACACAAAACATTTGAAAACTACTATATTTCATGAAAAAGAAAACACGAAATGAAGATAGCAAACTGCAAGTATTCAACAGTACTGTACGAAAGACGGCGTCAAGACCTCTAGACTGTAGAAAAGTCAGACTCCACAGGCATGGTTCTGCTCATGACGCAGTCAAGTTTCGGCGGAGAACAGAAGAAACCGCAAAGGCACTTTTCAGACAGCCTTTCGTCCCCGCTTTTCGAACATGAGAGGAGAAAAGTGCGGAGCATGTGCACTTCCTGAGACGATGCATGGTATAGATACAGTGGTCTAAAAGCAGCGGTAGTCGATGCTTTTGTAACGAAGATAAATGAAAATTTCCGTGTTTTTTCTACTATATTCGCTGTTTAATGCCTTTATATTTTCCAATCAGAGCATTATATGTCATTTAATAAAATTAAAAAATTAGTATGTTTTCTTCATAGGTAGGCACTGCCTACCTTGCCTACCCAGACGGCACGTCTCTGTATTGTAGGTACTCATTTTGTTCAAAATTTTATGTTCTACAAATTTACTTTGTATGTATGGCTTTTTTGCAAGTACTTTTCGAGATATTGTGGTATTAATGAAAAAACAGGTGTTTTTTGGCAGTATTTTGGATCCTGTGGCGAAAGCTCACTTAGTAGGAGGGGGAAAACTTAGGATATTCATTACAGACCCATAAGGAATAAATTTTAAAAAATTCCAGCTTTCCACCAATTACTTCCGAATTACATTTTTTTTTGACTACCCAACCACCGTCCTATAGGTGACATTCCCATTACAATGTCATCAAAAGGACACATTTAATGGGAGTTCACCTTTAGATGCCAATTTGATATTAAGGAGAAGAATATGTTCATTAGCATTGAAGTCACACTTTTAGTGAGAAACCAAGATTTTTTCCTTAAGAAATCATTTGAAAATTCAGAGGTATTAAGTTTTAAAATACAGTCGAAACCTCTCTATCTCAACTTTCACAGGGCAGAAGAAAAACTTGAGATACCAGGCTTCAAGATACAGAGGTTTTGAGAAAGCTATAAAAATAAGAAATTGCTCAAAAAAATTAAAGAATTAACTTAACATATGCTTTTGCATTGATATTGCTGAACATTGTACTGCTTGATTTAGACTTATTGTGATTATTTTTCAATTTTAGTGATTATATTAGCAGTAAGTTTATGCACATCTTTTTAAAGGCAAAAATTATATCAACAATACCCTTTCAAAAATGTTGAGTGTTTTCTTTATCCTCCATCAAAAACAAAGCAACCTTAACAGTAGAACAACACAAGAGCAGAAAATACAACAAAATAACTGTTCTCAATGGACTTGAGCAACTTTCAAGTTTAAATTAAGTCCTGCACATCAGTATCAGTATTCAGTCGAACCCCATTGAAACAAAACCCTAAGACCTGTTTAATATAACATTCCGCATGGACGGCTGTGATATGTTGAGTTAGGGGTTAGAGCAGTAGCTCTTTTGCCTAGTCTCACTGAAGCATTTCAGAATTTTTGGGCTTTTAGGCGGGGAGTCAGAGACGCCCAGCCTTAATGGTCTAACGGCCGCGTGTTAGGCCCGCGTCGAAGATAAGATAAACCTGTTGAATAACTTTATAAAAAGTTAGTATTAAATAGGTAAAAATAAAAATAGCGACGAAAAGCGAAACAGTGTGCAGCGACTGAGCCGGTGCTAACACTGGGAAGGAAAGAGTGTGGGCCGAACACAACAGGAGCGCCATCCTCCCCCTCGCACTAGGGGGGGGGGGGAGAACATGGAAGTTTCTCCCGGAGCCTCGTGCGGAGAGTCGGGTTGTTTCTGCAATGGAGTCATAATAGATGAGCATTGCATTGCTGGGATTGGCATGATGCCAGGAGTTGGTAATATACCCGATCTGGTATCGAACTTCAGGGTTTGTATGGGGGTCGAGTTTTTAGTAGAATTTGGTGGCATTGGCAAGGATATATGTAGAGATGGGTTCAACCATAAAATCATTATGAATTGTTTTATTGCTAATGAAATCAGGCATACAAGTTAATTGACGTAAGATTTCGCTTTTTAGGCGTTGGACGTTGAGGATGTTCGTCTTAGCCGCACATCCCCACACTTCGACAGCATAAAGTAGTTTTGGTCTGATAATCGAAAGGTAAATTAGTCTCTTATTAATCACCTGCTAGGTCCATGCGGAATGTCTGGCAGGCCAGAGAGGTTGTGTTTTTTACTATTCACTTGTACTGGGAAAAATAGTGCTTTTTAAGTCATTTTTGGGCAATGTCACATCAAATCATGAAAAAAAAAAAAAGTTTTTCACCTCAGCATTTCTGATTCTAACAAAAATTGTTGTGAAGAACGCATATGACAAGAAAAGTAATCGTCATATTAAGTTTTAGATATCTACCTCAAAAATTGTACAAAATACAAAGCTGTTAAAAAATTTAAAAAAAAAAAAGTTTTTGCATGTAACTTCTTTTGGCAATTATAGTAGAATAAAAATTCAAAAACTATTTTAAAGGTAAGAAATAGAGCTTTCTATTGATATATTACATGATATACTTACAGCATTTTGAAGTTTGTAATTGCCCCAAATTGGTTAAAAATCACTATTTTCTGAGCAAAAATGGGATGCACAGTAAAAATAGCAACCACTCTCAGCTGCCAGACACCCCGCATGTTGCTTAGAAGAGCAAAGGGAAAGACATATTAAAGAGCCAGACATCTAAAAATTGTCACTCGAAAACGTTGCTAAGACTATAAGATGGGATTGGAACTGTAGTTAGTCTTAGCACTCATTTGTTTTAAGTGTGTTCGAATTAATGCAGTTCGATTTTACTGAATGCACAAAATAAAGAAAAGCATTTTTGGATGAAATTTTTTTTTTCTACATACTTTAATTATAATTCTAAAACCTTGGAGCTTACCTGATTGGAAAAGGTCTGAGATTCTACAAAAGGTGAAACAATAGTTTCATACACTTCAGCTGTTTCACAGAAAAGTAACCTCGGCTGATACTGATACTTCTCAATATGTTTTGAAGTTGCAGGATAAATTATCGTAGCTTTAACATCTGCAACAAAATGATGTACAATAAATAAATCATACTTTAACTAAATATGCTTCAGAAAACTTGATAAGCAGTTTCACAAACATGATCCAATACATCAAATGCAAAAAGATAAAATAATACTACCTCCTTTAGCAACTGGTGGATAGCATGCGTAATCAATAGCTTTCGAGTCTGAGGAAGAATTTGATTTCAAATTCAGCGCCAAATCAGCATTATTTAGTAATTTTTCGATCGTTTCTTTCGCAAGTGGTAATTTTTCAAGTAAAACCACAGCACATTTCTCATCCAACAAACATTCAAAAAATACTGATTTAGAATATTTGTTGTCAGATAAAATTTGTTGCAAATCAAAGCTCTCAAATGAGCTTAGGCGAAAGTGCGCACTTAAATCTTCAGCTGTGGAGTTCTTCTCACTTTCGTCAATTAATTTTACTTTTTTAGTGGTGCTACAACCAGGAGCGTCAACTTCCGAAGACATTTTCAAATAAAACCATTTAAACAAAATAAACGACCGGCCAACAAGAAAAACAAAACACAACTATCAAATAAGCGTTGCCAGATAAAAATTTTAAATAACATTTAATTCACAGAGCGGCGCCATCAAGGAGGTTAAAGAGGAGGAACTAAATCTCTGTTATCTAAAAGTGGCAATAAATTCTCACCGCCGCCAGAGGACGCCGCTCGACAAACCCTCCCTATTTCCTAAAGGAATCAATAGAAATTATACTGAATCTGTCATCTTTTTAAATGCTGCTGTGGGAAAGAAAATATTTTTTTTCGACTGGATTTTGGTGTAAATCTTCGATTGACATTATGAATTAAATATGATTTTCATCCCACGAAAATAGGTGCCGTTCTTTGAGAAATAGGTTTAATCGAATGCACTTACCAACTTGCCAAATCTTGCAGAATCTGTCATTTTTTAGCCTACTTCCCCGTTAAAAATAAAAGAAAGACGAAAAAAGTATTAAAAGTAGCTTAATGCATCTAAAAAATATCGCCAAGTCCAAAAAATATCGCCAAGTTAAAAAAAATATCGCCAAGTCCAAAAAATATCGCCAAGTAAAAAAAATAAAAAGGTAAAATGAATATCGAAAAATTAAAAATTTGAAAGTAGGGTATTGAGATGGGGAATTTGTGTGTCGGTCGGTCTGTCTGTCCCCCCCTAATAACTTTTGAATAAACATTCCGATTTGGACAAACTTTTTTTTGTTGGAAAGATCTCGGCGAGTACAGCTCATTCCCATATTTGATTTTTCGTTTTGAACAATTTTTGGTTCAACTTTGAACCTTTCAAACAACCTGTCCCGCGATGCTGACTTTTGAGTGAACAGTCCGATTTGAACAAACTTTTTTTTGTTCGAAAGATCTTTTCAAGGATACTTCATTCCCGTATCTACATTTTCGATTTGAACAATTTTTCGTTCAACATTGAACCGTTCAAACAACCTTTCCCCACCTAATAACTTTTGAGTGAACCGTCTGAATGGAATGAACTTTTTTTTGTTCGAAAGATCTCGGCGAGTACAGCTCCTTCCCATATTTGATTTTTCGATTTGAACAATTTTTGGTTCAACTTTGAACCGTTCAAACAACCTGTCCCGCGTTGCTAACTTTTGAGTGAACAAACCGATTTGAACAAACTTTTTTTTGTTCGAAAGATCTTATGAAGGATACTTCATTTCCGTATTTACATTTCCGATTTGAACAATTTTTTATTCAACATTGAACCGCTCAATCAAGCTGTCACCCCTTATAACTTTTGAGTGAACAGTCCGATTTAAATAAACTTTTTTTTTGTTCGAAGGATCTCAGCAAGGATACTTCATTACCGCATTTAAATTTTCCATTTAAGCATTTTTTCGTTCAACATTGAACCGTTCAAGCAACCTTTCCCCACCTAATAACTTTTGAGTGAACCGTCCGAATGGAATAAACTTTTTTTTTGTTTGAAAGATCTCGAAGAGGCTTTCCCATACATTCCCATATTTCGCTTTTTGATTTGAACCATTTTTCGTTCAATTTTGAACCGTTCAGAAAAAAAATTAACAGCGTCTACGGGGAATTTAAGTTGAATGTTGATCCTGAACTTAAAGTCGGATTTCCTTCAAACCAACTTTGTAAGAAAATGGTTTTGATAAATAATGTTTGTAAAGTACTTTTCTGAGTAATATTCTGTGAGGACTCTGATTCCGACTCCGACTCCGCAAACATGGCGGAAATGCAGGGTCAGAAAAAAAATGACTGACTGTGCAGACGATTTTTTTGTTTGTTTATTCATTTGTTTTATTGTATTTATTTTTAGGTTTTTTTTTTTTTTAACAGACGATTTTTTTTTGTAACAAAAATTTTTCATTCACGAGAACATTTTATTCTTTATTTATATTTAACAACTGGCAACGGATTAAAAGTGAAATTCGAGACATTTTATTAACGGACGAGTTTTTTTTTTTCTTTCTTTGATAAAATACGTTTTGATGCTCTTTGTACTTTTATGTATTTATTTATTTATTTTATTATTATTATTATTATTTATTTTTTTTTTTGAAAACGATGGAGGATTGATTTTTTCTACGGAGGAACTGTAACAATTACACTCTTTAAAAGGAGCGACAAAACTTTATTTATTCGTTAATTACTTTTTACGTGTCTATTTCATCTGATGAGAGGGGTATATTTTGCTTTTCGAAATCAGCTTTAAGTGCTACAAAGGTATGTTTGACATAATTTTCAGTCTCAGATAATCAAGAGAATAATGATCAGATGCGAGAATGCCGATGTCGATGTACGGGAAAGTAGGCTCGTTTAGTTCTTGACAGAACTTCTTGTTAAAGACTGCTGTTGGCAAGAATATTTTTTTTTAATTGGAATTTTGCTCATATACATTATGAACTAAATATATTTAATAAATATATTTAAACTAATAATTATTTTGTCTACTAAATATATTTAATTAATAACAAAATTAAATACTGACATAATTAATTTTTTGCCCCATGCTATTTAGCATCAATTTAGAGAACTGATTCTCAGCAAAAATTATATCGTACAATGCAAAGAAAATGTCACATACAGTGCCATATATGTCAAATTTGGCAAGTAGCAAGATGCGATCGATTAAACATCTTTCGTAAAAAATACGGCAAAATTTCAGTGGAAACAAAGTCATATTTAGTTCATATTGTTAATCGATGGTTTACACCAAAATCCAGTTGAAAAAAAAAATTTTCTTTCCCATAGCAGCACTTAAAAAGATGACAGATTCAGTATCATTTACATTGATTCCCGTAAGAGATAGGGAGCATTTGTCGAGCAGCTTCCTCTGGCGGCTGTGAGAATTCGTTGCTACTTTCAAACTAGCGCATCCGTAGAACATTTCTCGCCTTCTTTCTACTCCGTGGGGGCCATAGTGGAGAGTGAAATAATTATTTCGTACCACTAGGGACTCCTTTGCCAGCTAAAACACACACACACACGCACAGAAAAGAAAAGTAGGGCTAGTAGGAAAGAAGGAAAAGAAGACTAGAAAAGTAGGAAAAGTACAGTCGAACTCCGATTAGTATAGCATGCTCATGCTGCGACGCCGCAATTCTGGTTAAGTTTCAAATCGGAGAGAAAATGATCGACTCCGACTCTCAGAATTTTAACGTCTTCGACTTCTGACTAGACTAGAGCTCTTTCAGAGGACAGGCTGACTTATCCGACATTTTAGTTTCAAGACATTCTTGGATCCAGCCTTGTTACAGGTATTCGAAACACATTAATATTATACCTGGTTGCTCTGGCGTAGAATAACTTATGATTAGTTGGATAAAGCACCATGTTAGGTAAATTTAAAAAGATAACTTATTTCTCGAGTTTAAAAATAGTTTATTGGGAAATATTTGATGAAATTGGGTTTTTTTTCATATTTCACTTGTTTTAAGCCTGAGTTTATGAAATGTTTTTGTCATATAGACAAAAAGAGTCAAATATCATCTATGCAACTGCAATTCAGGCTTAGCTTCCACTTTTCTTCAATGTGACTTGAGTACAGATACCAGTGGTTCCACGCCCACCGTTTTGGAACCAAAATGTCGGATGAGTCAGCTCCCCAAATATAGGACCCTTAGACTAGACTACAGCTCCGCAAAAGTTTGAAGCGATCATGGAGCTGGAAGCGATCGCCAAGAGCCCAAGGGCGGATCCAGCTTGTGGTTAAGGAGGGGTCATTTTCGGAAAGGGGGGGGGGGGGTCATAATGCAATTTTTGTGCAAAAGTGGGGGGTTTTGGCAATTTTTTCGCTATAAAAGTTTCAAGTAGTGTAAAAATGACAGTTCACCTTCCGCAGGCGCAATGCGCAACGCAATTGCGCCTGCCCCCCCCCATGTCGAGTTGAGTTGAGTTGTAGGGGGTCCTTCTGCTAAGTTGTGTTGAGTTGTAAGGGTCCTGCTGCTGCTGAGTTTCGGTTTCGGAATGGAATTTAGTTTTTCTGGAATGGCAACAGTTGGTTACCATAGCAACCCAAGTTTCTATTTCGGGGAATGGCAACAGGTGGTCACCGTAGCAACCAGAGTTTCTCTTTTAGGGAATGGCAACACTTCAGTTTCACTTTTAAGAACGCTCGTGGCGCCATCTACGAGAATTTTGTTTAACCTTAAGATTACTTTATTTTATTTTACTGACTCTGAATATTTTCTGGAATTTAATTTTATTTTAGGTGCTCATGCTGCCATCTATTGAGTGAACGAATTTAATTCTTTTTTTTTTCGGACTTTTGTCAATTTCTTGAAGCGGGGTTCGAACTCGAACCAAAAGTTTTCCTCTTACTTATTAAACAAACGCGCAAACCAACTGCGCTATGGTGTCTCATGCTCTTTAACGCTAATTGTGATCACAATATAATTTTTT